>JAALXI010000232.1:0-156338 GCA_012977755.1 Fusarium nurragi | reverse complement strand
TGTAAATGGGGGGGGGGAGGTTGGGCCGCCGTCCAAAGATTTGGATGAATGCCTCAGTGAGTGACACGTGAGAGGTTCAACTGAGATCGTGAGGAGTTTCTTGATTCGGACCGGGCCTTTTTGTCATTCCCGTATTTGTCTGCGCCTGTGTCTGCTTTCGAATCACACGGCCTTTGAATACAGGTTTATGCGGTCGCCTTTTTCTTCACTGCGGTGGACTTTGCTGTACATCCAGTTGGGGGCCAAGACTACGATGTAAGTTATAGACTAAACAATCAATATAAAACCAACAAGCAGAAGAGACGAAGGCCTCACTGTGCCCATGGTCTATCAATTGCTTTGGTGTAGGACAATGTTTTTTCTACATCTCAACGGGAACTTGCTTTAGTCTGCTCTGCCTTCTTAGCTGCGCAGTGGTTGAGAAACGCAAACTATAACGACCGATCTACTATGTAATAATAAGATACAATGCCAACTCTCAGACACACTCAGACACATGGAACGGCCCGTTCTGTCCACGTCTTCAAGACTCATGCGAAAGCAGGGAGTCGTCCTCGCCGAGCCAGGCCCAGCCCTGCACTAGCGTCAGGTCAGGTCGGGTCAGGACTTTGCCAACACAGAAACAACCTTGAAATGGGAGTTGGACACACAAGAGATCCTTGACCAAGTGGAAACACATAAACCCTTGTACGAGAATTGGATCCCACGCACGTTGAACACTCAACGATAAAATAACTCAAGGTTAAGCATCGCGCTCAGGCCGTGAAAAAACTCTTGTAAGCGCCATCGTGGACCAACCCATTTATCAGATCCATACCAGGGGGCATCACCGACACGACATGGCTTGGGCAGCAATGCTCAAGAGACTGTCTAAGTTAGGGTCGGTCTCTCTCTCTCTCTTCATCCACAAAGAACCGACGCTGACCAGAAAAATTGACAAGGTATTGTTATGTGTTAGTCGATAGGAACCACTGTTGTCTGCACTTTTGACACGTTGGTATGACTCTTAATTTTGGAGACTGCAACGATGTGTGCGCAACGCAACATAGTCTACAGTCCGGCCTCGACAACACGGTTGGAATGAAGAAGAAGCAAAGCTGCAACAATAATGAGATGGTAACGTTGTGATTGATTGATTCGGACTCGGAGCTTTGTCTGGCCTCGGGCTGCTGATGAGCTGGCAAACACACGCGAATAGGAGACTCCGTGATGCGCTCAGCTTGCATTCACGTACAATGAGGGCAGATGTAGAATGCATGTCACACAAAGTACTCGCACAAACAACACCCTCTCAAAAAAAAGAGAAACACATGATATGTAGCTTCCAGTCGCAAACGAGGTTGCAGTCCTCTCCAGGATCCTGAGGGTAAGCGATACCCATTGCCCGGTACCGAGACGCTGCTGAGCGGCCCGTCATCGTCATCCCGCATTTGCGTGTTCCGTCTCTGCGAGACAAGTCCTGCACACATCAAGTGTACTACTGTGCCTATCGCGAGGGCACATATACTGTAGCATTGGTGCGCGCCATCGCACAAAGAGTCTAAACTTTCGCTTATCGCGATGACACTCGTAGCTAAAGTGTGTAGTAGATGAGTCTGTAAGTCAAAATGAAGACGGTGCTCGGGTTTGCGTATCAGTGACTCGGTGCTTGAGCAATTGATCTCCTTGGCAGTGCTGTGAATGCTCTCAAGGCAGAATTAAGTACAATCCAGAAGTATTACTGCCTAAATTGAGCGCAATCATCAACAACTCGAAGTGACCAGTGAACACTCTCATGATTTTAACTTTAGACTTAGATCATGTCATCCATGATTGAGGCGTAGAATGACTTCCAACCCAGCATAGCCCGTTTCTCGGAGCGGAGACGAACACGGACTGCCCCGCTTCCCCATCTCAGCGCCCGGAGCCGCTGAAACTCAAATCGATTGCCAATTGGCGGGCAGTTATGTCAACAAAACAAACCATTCCTCTACACATACAACCCACAATGGTAAGTAACCCAAAACTAGATACGCAGCTCAAACTTCATTGCGATTAATAATTAACCCCCTGCTTCAGTCTTCAGATCCAAAATCGCCAGCGCGTAAGCGCGGCCGACCTGCGAACGTATCCAAACCTGCTGTCGCCAGCGCGTCGCAAGATCGCCCAAACGAGTACGAAGCCGATGTTGACGAAACTGCGCGTCCGAAGCAGCGGGGACGACCAAAGAAGCAAGTTACAGAAGACGCGCAGGATGAAACTGTAGCGCAGGAGAACAAACCTCGAAGGAAGCGCGGTCGGCCGTCGCTTGAAGACAAGAATGGAGAAAATACTGCAGAAGATGCGGCGCCACCCAAGAGGAAACGCGGTCGGCCGTCACTCGAGAAGAATCAAGATGAGCAAGAAGTCGGGCCAGAAACGGTAGAGGATACGGCGCAGCCCAAGAAGAAACGCGGTCGTCGGCCTTCGTTGGAGAAGAATCAGAACGAACCAGAAGCTGAGCAGGAGACGACGGAGAACACAGCACAATCGAAGAAAAAGCGCGGTCGTCGTGGTCCAGAAACAAACCAAAACAACAAAGAGCCCGAGCAGGAATCAGCAGAGGGCTCAGGGAAAGCGAAGCGAAAGAAGAAGCCAAAAGAGAAGCAGGCTGAACAGCCAGAAGAGCAGCCAGACGAAGAACTTCGACCGCGTAATAAGGGCCGCAAGCCAGCTCAACAGCCCGAGCAGCCCGGGCCCGAAGAAGCAGAGCCGGCACCTCGTAAGAAGCGGCAGCGCAAGGCGCAAGAACCAGAACAAGAACCCCAGGACGAGGAGCAACCACGACGAAGTCCACGAAACTCCCTAGCTGATCTCGGTGAAGACGCGAATAACAAGAGCCGCAAGAGAGAGAAAGCTAAGGAGAAAGACCGCACATCACGGGAAAACGCAGAGGATCAACAGCCAGACGAAACTACCAAGCGTGGTCGACCAAAGGGAGGAAGACCATCAGCTGAGAAGGCAAGCGAACCACAGCCCGAAGAACAAGAGCAAGACACGAATAACAAGAAGAAGCGCCGCAATAAAAACGACGCCCCGTCCGACTCAGATGAATCCCTCCCCTCTCCAGAAAAACCATATCTTCACATCGCCCCTTTCAAACGCACCATCCGCTCCTCCACCATCGCCGCAAAATGGACCCCCCTTTCCGGCTCCTCCCTACCTGCTGCAACATCCATCCTTAGACTCGCCCACCAGCCCATCCTCTCGCGCACATCCACCACGCGGAACCGCCGCACCCACGCCTCTGCAGCCTTGCACCTCGTCTCGCGGCGCATAGAGCGCAAACTCGCCCGCGGCCTGCCCTTCCCGCCCGCGTCCTCAACGACGACGACTACGCGGCGTCGCGCGGATGCTGACGGCGGTCGGGCGATGGAGCTTGACTTCGAGGCTGTCCTGGATGGCAAGACGGCGCTGGAGAGACAGCTTGTGCCGGGGAAGCATGCGGTGCAGTTGCTGAAGGCGGAGAGGGATAGGATGGAGAAGGAGCTTGATAAGGACTATGAGGAGTTGAGGAGATTGGAGGCTAATGCGAGGGCGCAGACGAGAGAGCGAAAGGATCTGTTTCGAAAGGCTCACGTTCTGGCGCCAACTTCACGGCCTACGAGTAAAGACCAGGACACAGCTTTCGTCGCAGACAACAAAGACGAGGGAATTCTCAAAGTAAGTCTATCCTCCCCACTCCTCACCAAGCTTGAGAACTTACGTCCAGCAGGACCTCATCGATACACCTCTCGAGCCATTGGCGCTTCAACTCGCCGGGCACGTCGAGAGCATCCGTGGAAACCTCCAGCAAGCAGAAGGTGTGGCGCCGCAACTGAACCGCACGAGGGCTGCGTTGCAAGATGTACTGCATCGGTATCTAGACAACGAGGCTTATGAGCAGGTTGTCCTTGGATGAGCCCTCCGTACGATATGGGACAATTGGCTATTTGTTGTATGAATGGATGAACAAGGCGTTGGAGGCTCAAATGGCCAGTACGGCTCAGCTGGGTTGAACTGAGGCAGGGCAAGGCCTTGGTTGAGCGGCAGGGTTACAAATACAGACAATACCTCGAGATATGGGAGAATTATGCACACAATGACTGGCATGAAGAAACCGTCATGTTCACTGTTAACGATATATGGCACCTCTGTACACCAAGCTGCATCCCCATTCCAAAATTATGTACAGTGGGAAGTAAGACGTATGGATAAATCAACTCAACGAGATAGAGCGCGGTCTACGGAACTGGCATTCCAGACATAGCATAACCAAATTCTATCCATCTGAAGAAATCGTATACAGTTTAATCGATAACCCAATCCGTGCTACAGTCAAAGGAAAACGAGATCTATGCATCCCGAGATGGTACTTGTTGAGTAGGCTAGATAAGACGAAAGTTCATGATTCTCATTGAATTTATTTTGCAAGCAGCAAAAAAATAAGATTGTCATACATCCAGGAGTAGTGTAAGCCTTTCCAAGGAATCCCTTCCTCCACTAGATGCCTAACCAAGAAGAGACCAAATGGTGATGATTAATGTACAGATGAGACCTCATATATAAGAAAGCTGTCTCAAGACATTTAACGGAGACGGCGGGCGAAGCCAGTGGGCTTAGCGTAANNGACAACGGTGACGGTAGCCTCCATGGTGGTGGTGGTGTCGCAGAAAGTGTCCTCGCCATCCTCAGAGTCCTCAGTAGCCTTGCCAGTAACAGTGGCATCAGCGCCGTTGGCCTTGGTGGCCGCCTCAGGGACGACGGTAACGTAGACGGTGGAAGCAGGAGCAGTGACGGTGACGGTCTCAGGGACACACTCGCCAGAGCCACTGTTGTTGGAGCCGTTTCCGCTTCCGTTACCGTTGCCGTTGCCGTTACCGTTGCCGTTACCGTTGCCATTGCCGGTACCCTTGGAACCATTGTCCTCACCCTCGCCCTTTCCGGTGCTGTAACCGTTGTCGCCGCCAGTAGCGGGGTTGGTCTCACCGGCGCGCTGAATGGTCTTGGTGATGGTGCCAGTGGTGGTCTTGGTGGTGGTGGTGGTGGTGTCGTCCTCAGGGGTACCGTTAGCCTTGGAACCGTCATCGGTGGCCTCAGGGCCAGCGGGAACGGTGATGGTGGTCTGGAGAGTCTTGTGGATGGTGGTGGTCATGGTCTCCTCACCCTGAGTAAGGGTGACAACCTGGTCGGTGGTGTAATCGGAGACAACGGTCTTATCACCCTCACCAGGGGGAGGGTAAGCGCCGCCAGTGCTCATGGGAACAGCAGCGGTCATAGGGGCAGTGAGGGTCTTGCCAGTGACGCCACCGGTCTCAGCATCGTGGAGAACGGAGGTGTAGATGGAGCTGGCGTCAGCGACAGGGCAGACAACCTCGGTGAGAACGACGGTGTGAGTGGCAATCAAGGTGGTCTTGTCGGACTCGGGGAGCTGAGCCATGGCGGTGTGGTCACGGGCAGGGCAGTTGGTGACGGTAGGAGCGCAGCTAGTGATGGTCTCGACGACGGTGGTCTGAACAGTCAGAGTTGTCTGAGTGTCGGTTCCGTTGTCTCGGCGGTAGTGGGCGTGTTGAGGGAACTGGAAGGCGTTGGCGGCAGCGGCGAGCATGCCGATGCTAGCGACGACGGACTTCATTTTGAAGGTTGGGGGGGGTAGTTTTGCTGAGTAGTTTTTGCGGTAGCTTCAGCTTTGTCTATGACAACGATGGTACGATGTAATGGCCGTAGAAGTCAATTCCACAGTCAGGCAGCGAGCAAGACACAGTTTTGCTTCACTAAAAGAAAGAATAAAGTTGGTATGTGCGAAACGCTGGTTACTGGAATGCTGGAATGATCGTAATGGCAGAAGCCGGAAATGAATGGAAAGTCACAAATAGAGACTGAATGAGTGTAGATGGTTGAGATAGACAAGACTGAGAGGCAGGACTTGAGATGAGGCAGGAAGCGTTAGATATTAAGAGAAACCGGAGTCGGGGGATAGCACAATCTGGGCTGCAACGCCTCTTTTTAGCTCACTACGTCGTGCAGGGGCCATGAGTGCAACCAGAAACCGCCGGACTGCCAAGATGCGTCGAGCATGGGTGATGTTGTGGTCCACTGGTAGGCCCCTTGGATTTGAGAGGGTCGGGGTCTGACATGTCGAGCCTGAGCCTGGTCCTTGGTCCTTGGTCCTTGGTTGGGATGATGGAGGGCAATATCCGCTGAGAGCATGCTCTCGCGAACCCTCCCCGGGTCCCTGCACCCTATCCGTAGAGGAGATGGGATTGTCGTGAGGTCGGTGGAAGCGAGTACTACAGCGCGTAAAGCTGAAGCATGGACATTTGCACAACCATGCACTTGAGCTAGGGCGGCTTGTTGCATTTCCTGGTGATTACTGATTAGATTAGGCCATCACTCAATCATGCTCGGCGGCCTCGTCGGTTGCTGCGGCGTTGGTGTTGTCGAGATGAACATGGATGTGATTTGATTGGAGACGGTGAAAGACCAACCATTGGAGAAGAACGAGGTTCAGATATCGGTGGGGCGTTTTGGCTCTTGCCTTGAACGGTATGGTTCAGGGGCGCGGCAAGCTTCTCGGGCCAGTACCTCCAAGGGTGTGAGACCAGGGGGTTAGGGGCTAAGCAAGCATCTTTTAGGTCAGCGAGCATCCTGCAATTTAGCGATGCCATTGCAGCGTCCTGAAGAACCTTGATTGTTCTTTGATGATTGTTCATGCTATGTCTGAGAAAAAGCAGAGCAGTACATACTTCACCAACAGATGATGCATATATGCTGAAGCTGTCACATAAACATAAAGTTTGTGTTCCAATCAATCTCTGAGTTGCTCATCTTTTTCTTTTTTCTTTTTTTCTTTTTCCTTTTTATTCATCCGCTAGCGCCACCACCGTCACTTGTAATGCAGGTACCGTGCAGAACCTGAGACGCCACGCGGGCCAATTAAACCACCCACTGCCCTCCCGAGACTGTTGTTGTTCCACTTTTGGCCTCTAGGTTAGCTTGAGGCCATCATCAATGTTGAGTGATTGAGTGATCGAGCGCCTACATTTAGCCATGTGTCGCACTGCATCGTGACTTGCTTCGCTGTGGAGGAAGTGAGGGCGCGTAAATTTGAGGCTGCTCACTGTTGCTCCTTCTCAACACTGCTGCTAAAGCCCAAGGTGTGCTCTGCGTGCGCATTTAACCCCTGTCGCATGCGGTGAGTATTGCTCGCCAGGTACTTCGTGGGTAATTTCAGCCTTGTATGCCGCAGTCTAGACGCCTGCGATTCTGTACATTCTGTAACTGTCTAGACCAGACCTAAAATGTCCGACGGGGTCGACAAGCTTCGTTCGGAGGATTAGTGCGACTAGAACTTGAGCCAAGGCCGGATGGTAGAGATTCCTGAGTTATACAGCATCATTGTCATTTTGGTCTAATTCCCATGCCAAGTCTGTTCCTGCAGAGAACAGTCTAGAACAACAAGACAACTCACAAGTCAGACATTTTCTTACACATCAAGACCCTCCCTGCAGCAGATTGTCCCCGAGGTTCCATAACAGAAACACCTCCCTCACATCCTTGACCGCGATTTGACAGTCAGAGCCAGCTTTTTTTCCCTTCCCTTGCCAAGCCTTCCCTCAGGATCTAGAATGACTCAGACGTTCCCCTTCATCCAAGAGTGCACTAATATGATGTTCCATGACCGGATACTGGTCGAGCCGTAAAAGACGGGATTGTTGGTTGCCCAATCGGGTAACTAGGGACAAATCGAGACCTGACAGGCTGCAGTTCGCTTGGAGGTACCGCACCGACTACCGAGGTACCATTATCACCAAAGTCCTTACAACTAGTACGCGCATACTTCGCGAGCAATGAGCAATGTCAAGGAATCACTTAATTACCGAAGACGCCATCTTCTCGTAATTATATGCTTCATCGCTCTAAGCCGCCCGGCCAGCCCGGCCAGCCCGGCCAGCCCGTCCCCGGCCTCCGGTCTCCGGTCCCCAGTCTTCTCTTCAAAAACGCCTGAACCATGTCATCCCTGTCGTTTCAGCAAAGCCCCTTGGTCCCTGTCGTGGCTTGTCGCAGAATAACAAGTTACCCGCGGCTCCAACGGCCTTATTCCATGGTTGACTCTTCAAGCTTTTTTCATCCCATGTTGTCCTGACAGCTTCATACTATATCTTAAACGTCCGTCATAAAAGAAAATGACAAATAACATCCTCGCTCCTATTTTTACGAGAATGCTTAATACTGCCCAGCTATCTAATTTAAACTATTCAGGCCGCGCAATTGCTCATCCCATCTCATCTCGCCAATCACTCATAAGCGTTATTTGGCCTTGGCAGCGGTTCTGCCCCCAACCAAAGTTCTGTGAGACGGGCAGACTGCGAATCGAACATAATCTCATTAGCACGGTCAGCCACATCAATCCATGCCTCGAGGCTCGAGCTATAACCTTGCCAATTCGAGGCCTTGTCAGCTAGACTTGGCTGCATATCCTGGGAGCTTAAAGATCCTACATGGTCTCATAGCCCACGACCCGGCTGCACTGGTGATTTCCGATCAGGTAGACTCCGAGATTGCCAGTCATTTACCGCGTTCGGGTGGTGTGGAAGGTATTCTTATGCTAAGGCAGAGGCTCATACTTCCTTTAAACTCACCACAATATCTTTGTTAGTTACATGCTGTAAATTTCATTGCAAGAAACCACCAAGGTTGGACTTTATTCTTGTCTATATTCCTGGACATTCTTGTTTCCCGAAATTCGAGACGTGGGTATCCCATCGATCTCATCACATTTCTCACTCCACTTCCTCGATCCTTGGCCGAGGCTTCCCTGCTTCATCTACCAAAGTTCCGCTTGGATTGACGTGGAGGCCCGCCAGCTTTGTCAGTCCAGGACCGTTGATCGTCTGATCTTGCGTTGGTAGCATGTTTGTCATCTGCCAGTTCTCCAGACTTTCAACCACGTCTTTTGCATGCTGCTGTACCAAACCGTCATTATCTGTCTCGGCCACATATTGTAGCGACCTAACGATTTCTTCCCGACTCTCGTCAGCAAGCCCAAAGCCGAGCTTCCGGCCAGATTCCTTGGCGGCATCGAGTGCTCTCACGAAGCTTAGCACGTTCAGGATTGCAGCTCTCCGTAGAATTGCAGTTTCCATATCTCGCTCCATTGCCAGGATGTTAATACAAAGGTCAACACTTCCGGACACGAGTGTTGGTCCAATGCCCCTAATGTTGGTTTCGAGGGCAGCGCCAAAGATGGACAGCGCAGAAGTTCGTACTCGAACATCTTCAGTGCCTCTCTTGCTCTCCCATCCTTGCAGGATTTGTGCCAAAATATCGTTCCTGGCCTTTTCTTCTTCAGTTACTTCCTCTTCATCCACATCCATATCATCGTCGTCTTCCTCTTTCTTCTTCATTTTCATTTTCTTTAGCTTCTCATCACGAGCCTGCTTAGCCATAGTCTTCGGTCGGTGTCCACGACGTCCAGCAATTGACAGCAACGTCTCGCTGACCTGTTGGGCAACCTCACCAACAAAAGTCTCCCCTAGTCGTTGGATCACTTGAAGCAAGGCCTCACCAAACCGTAACCGTACATCAGTCGTGGACTTCTCTTGTGGATCTAGGTAATGGTCCAAGAGCTCCTGCACTGCTGATTTAGGATGTTTGTTTGCCAGCTGTGTATAAACCTTGATGACTCTCAGGTTTATATAATCATCGTTGTTCTCAAGCAAGGTCGACAAGAGTACAGCGACGGCAGGGATGTCGAGGATTGGACTATCCCTCAGTATGAGACCAGAGAGCAGGTTTAACCCCTCGGACACAATGGGGGCTGGGTTGTCTTCGCCTCCCGTGACGTACTCCATCGCCAACTTATATGTTCTTTGATCTTCGATCTGTCGAGTGCTGGGGGCCGAGGCTGACCCATCATCATGTTCCACTTCATCCCGGTATTTAAGAAGCATAGCCAGGTTTCTTGCTGTAGGTGCTACCTGTGGTCGATCTTCTTTACTCAGTCTTTCCAATGCGGATTCGACAATCATGAGCTCTTCTGGCTGTATGTGAGATTTTTGAAACGTCGGAGCTGTGATGACAAGGTTGAGTAGACTCAGTACTACTGCAAGTAGATCATCTGCTAGCTTCGACTGTGTATCTGCTGTGAGAACCTGGCAGACCAGCTCCAGCAGCTGATCAAACTGGCTCACGAGCTTCTCGGGTGCCTTGTCCATGAGCTTTTGTAAGATAGTGACTTCGAAGAGATTTTGCAAAGGCGAGTCCGACTTCTCGTCCACAGGACGCAGGTCGATCTTGATATCCTCGCTTTGTTTGTCTGATGTTTCGATCCAGCGTTTCAGGAGATTCAGGAAAATGGACGACACTTCAGTAACGGAACAAGAAGTCATCACAAATTCCACCAGCTTAGTTGCTTTGTCTTCAAGCTCGTTCCAGTTCAGTTCGATGCCTGTTGTAGACTCGAATCCGCGAGGCTCTACGACCTCAATATCACCTTTACCTCTAAGTCGATACTCCCAGGGCTTTTCTGTTCCGTCTGCAGCACCCTTGCAGAGAAGGTTTCGTATGAACGGCCTAATACTGTCGGCATTCCCGAACAGTCGTAGGTACGCCTGCAACAGTGTGCGGGCTGGCCTACAAAAGTCCTCTTCGGTACGTGGCAATGGGTTCAGCCATGAAGCAAGCGCCCATACTTGTACCAACACAAGTCTTAATAAACGCCTGCAGAGTCCAGGTGAAGAGTTCGATACCACCAGGGTCCTAAGGCGCTGTAGCGAGGTCTTAAGTGACTGAGGGTTGACTAAAACACGGTCTCGGCTGAGATCAACAATCTCATCATCTTCTTGTTTAGTGGTCCTCGAACCAGAGCTTGTCTGAGATCGGAGGGATGGATTCAGGTCTTGTACTATCGGCTGGACGAATGCGTTCCATCCGGGTGATCCTAGACACAAGTTTAGTTATGTTTAGAGCCATCGGCTTTGGATACTTACCAGGTGCACCATGCTGCTTGTTCCCCAGAACACCATAGCCAACAACTTGTGACGCAGTCTTTGCCAGTTCGGGTCCGGCAGTTCCGTCAATAAGGTCAAACAGCTGCCCTGAGATGCCGTCGAACCATGCCTGGGGTGTCATACTGGTCGGAACCGAAGAAAGCAACTTTGTAGCAACGGCTACGCCCTCATGTGTAATACTAGCGCCTTGCGTTTGTGGTCCAGCGTCGGCATCTGGAATTCTTCCAATATTGCTAGGATGTACTGAAAAGATGAACTCCATGGTTCCTCTGACACCGCCTGGCCGGAGAGGAATGAGGGTGAGTGTTTGGAGCAGCGGATCTCGTAGCCATGGCGGGAGAACTGATGGTTTTATGAGTGTGTTGAGAGTAGGTAATAGTTTCCAGACCGGGGTGCTTTGATCTGTTAGTGATGCGTCGATAAGTATATTTGGTGCTGGCTTAAGCTATGTGGCGATTCACCTCTCGATCAGTTTGTTGTATTGTTCAAGACCAACTTCCCTAGTAGTAACATCGATACTTGGGTCGAACGCTTTCTTTCCAGCTTCCACGATATCCTCAATTATCTTGGGCTGTGCGCCCGCAGAAGAAGATGAACTTGCCATTTTGACGTTGTCAAGTTGAAAAGATCAAACTTGGTATAGGGTGTTTGTCATCCACAATAAAGCTCCAGCCTTCATGTGCACCGAACACTGTGCTCACTGTGGGGGGTTGGAAGCAGTCACGTGCGAGCGCGTTTGCAGTGGAGTCAACCATATGTCATCGCGTCCTGTCTATTCCCTACTGCACTTTCTCTACCGGTCAACAACCACTTCGTGATACTGACCAGTTTCTAAGATTTTTTTACCGGAGACACGAAGATCACCAGAAGGTAAACATATCATACGGATCAGTCTTTTGGGAGCTCCTGATGCGGTCAAGATAAACTTCTTCCTGCACTCAGCAGAAATATCAACACGCGCGACGCCTCCCCCACAGTCTTCCGACCCTCGTTTCTCGCAAGGGATGTCTATTGCAGGCCGCCCGTCTTTTTTGGTTACCCTTCCGTATGCCGCTCTCGAGCCTGCAACAGAACCTCTTGAATGCCGCAGCTGGATTATGGTGGGTAGCGCGTCCTGTATAGGACGTACCAGGCAGACGGGCGTACGAGGTTCGGAACTTAACCCTAAGAAGATATCTGGTTATTCAGTTTTGCGCTCTTGTCGTCCAAATCGTCTTTTAAGCCGGCTAAGCGCTAATAGTTGTGACGTGCCCGCTGAAAAGTTGGACGATCGATTGGCGGTGCTAGTGTCGACGGACAGGCGAGGAGGGCAGTCCAGTCACCTTCGAGTGCGCGAGAGGATCGGTGCCATGAGCCGTTTGGTAAGAGCCTCTGGTCTGAGGACGCTCGTCAGCCCTTTCCACTGGAACCAGCACATCGGTCAAGAGTAGACCGTCCAGTCGATGCGGTTAGCCTTGGGTCTTTGGAGATGGCAGTGGCCTGACCACTTGGTTATACTGTTAGCTTGCCCATTACGCCTGAGCAGCTGAGGAGTGGAGCTTCGGATGGCCACAAACAGTCAGTCGACGAATTTCCATCCAACTTGCGAGTTATCGCCTGTCGGAACCGCTAGTTAGGGTAATTCCAGCTGGTGCAGTGGGCAACTCGTGGAAACACACAGAAATTCGGCGACTGACCTTCTTGCCAATCTGATAGCCCCCGGTCCTTCGATGCTGTTAATGGCATGGCGCGTTGCTGCACTACTTCACATCCACCCAACCTCTTGGCTCTTTTCGCTCACTGGACCACACCACAACACTTGCTGCTGGTGTGTGACACTTTGCGTCTGGTCGGACCAAGCGCATCAACCTCTAGCCATTGGTCGCAATCCCTTGGTCATGAAGGGCGCCAGCACGCCTGCGAGGATCGATAGGTCTCAACAGGTCCCTCGGATCAACCTTACAGTTGGACTTGAGACGAAAGGGTGGTTTTTATGGATGTCTTTTGTCCACCCGTTAATGCCCTCCATGCCTCTCGCTGGCGAGAACGTTGGAGAGGAATCAAAAACCAGTCCAAGTTGGCAGCGCGAATCACACAGAAGGAGTTTTCATGTCAGCATCGGTGGGTTTTCAAATTGCGCTCTGTCATGATTGCTTCTAGTGAAATCGTGTTTACGAAGGTATTGAATCATTATGAAATTGTCAGTTCACGAAACAGTCTTTACCTCTGCAATAGCCAGTGTCGCGTGACGATACTTGCGGTTGACGTTGGAAGCAGCGCCGGGACCCATCTCGAGTTGGAGTCAAAGTTTCGTGCTTGTCCGGTGTTGTGGAAGACCCCACCATCGAGTTGAAATCCACGACATTGTGTCGCATTGGCGAGATTGGGTTGTATTGTTGGATCTAGGACAGGCCTTGTTGGTATGGTAGTCCTGGCTGTCCTCTCGCCTGAGAATGGTGTGGAGGACAGCCCCCCGCTGTGAGGGGATAAGTCTACCCGCTTCCTGTATCGTTGAACGAGTGCTAACATTTAAACAGGATGAAGAGAATGTAGACCCTCAAAAGTACACCCGCATGCCACGAATATGCAGTACTACGTTGCAGGCAAGTCAAGATCTACCTTAGCTCAACATGGTGAAGTCGATTGTGGGGTAGAAGATCCCGGATCAGACGGATCGGAGAATAATTATGGTGATGTCATGACTGCCAAGATTGGCTCGACGTACGCGTTTCACCAGCACCAAATTAAAATCAGCTGAACACTCGTAAACTTATGCACCTGCAACATATGTTTTAGAAGCTTGCTTAGATCCCGGCTGTGTCACACGAGCCAATAGGAAATATCCGATGACTGACTGGGTGACCCGGCTACTGGTGATGTCACATCAGCGCAGGAACAGCTAGCATGTAATCTTAGACAAAACAAGATTGCCCTGCCTATCTGTTTATCCCCTCCCTAGCTCTCATGAATTGTTTTCTCTCGCTGCGTGTTCCAGTTTGGATTTTCTTTCTTACGCTACGTCTACGCTTGCCAATCAGTGCCAGGATCCAATCATCATGATGCTCAAAGCAGCATTCTTGGGCCTCGTGCCAGCCGTTATGGCTATCCCGGCCGCCGCCCCTGGTCCCGCCCCTACCGTCTACCGCAGAGTCGCCGTTCCAGCCGCTCAACCTACGGAAGTTTTGGATCTTCAACGGCGCAACGTCGTCGACGATGTAGAGACGTATGTTGGTAGTCTCGTCAGCGGCGTCGAGACCAAGATCAAGGGATGGGTCAATTCCGGCATCCTCGACTTTCCAACGGGTTTCCCTACTGGCGACGAGGTTAAGAAGTCCGCGGGCGTCAAAGACGACGATTTGAAAGCGCTGCCAACCCAGGTGTTAAATGTTCCGTGAGTATACCTCGGGTTATCCGTTTGAGTGTAATACTAATCATGAGATAGCCCATACGGCAACTGGACCAGCAAGGGATGGAACGTCCGAGTACACGGCAATGTTTACAAGATCCCCGATTTGGATCAGAACAAAGTCGACGACCTCGCCAATGCCTTCCTTATCGACACAAGTGTCAAAGACCTTTCAAAGTCTCAGCAAGCTCAGGCTCGAAACGTGACAAAGTCTATCTTTGTTGTGCAGCAAGACGATGTCCGGGTCAAGATGAACTTTGTGAACAACGTCGATGTCTCTCCAGGCGAGAGCGGCGGTGCCATTGATGCGGTTAGTATACTAAGCAAAGAGTGCACAAAATTCGATTGCTGATATACCTTGTATAGAGAGGAGGCGCGCAAAATATCACCATGCCATACAACACAACTGTTGAAGGTGACTTTGATGCTTTTGTCACGCTCAAGAATACCTCTGGTACAGACAATGGTTACTTGATCCCCGGTAACGAGACATCGCGAATCCAGACTCTTAACCTTTATGCTGAAGGCAAGGACAACAACGGCAACTCAACCGCTTACCTCGTCCCACCCAAGGGCATCACTATTGTTTCCGACATCGACGATATCCTCCGTGTGACGAAGATCTATGAGCCAAAGGAGGGTCTTCTCAACACCTTTGCTCGACCCTTCACACCATGGATGAACATGCCTAAGATCTACGCCAACTGGTCGTCTTCAGTCAACGACTTGCATTTCCACTACCTCACCACGACACCCGAGCAGGTCACTCGCAACTACATGGACTTTATCTACAACACCTATCCATTGGGTTCTTTCGATACACGTCCGCTCAACTTCTCAGACGTTTCAGCGACACTGTCCATCCGTCGCTTCCTGCTGGACAAGGTCTTCCAGACCTTCCCCGAACGCAAATTCATCCTCGTCGCCGATACAAGCAACTCAGACGTGATGAAGGCGTACCCTGCGCTGTACAAGGACTACCCAGGCCAAGTACAGTGCATCCTACTACGCAACACCAGCTCCACAGACAGCGGGGACAAGTTCCCTTACAACACCAAGGGATTCAAGGACATCCCCCAGAAGAACTACATGTTCTTTCACGTACCCGACGACCTTGCACAGATCGACATCGCCAACGGGGGGTGCTACAACAGCTCTATCAAGCAGAATGTGACTTTTGACTATCAGGGGCTTCCCTTTGGTTTGAGCAATGGCGATGATAATGGGGCCGCTGGTGGAGTTGGTCCGAGATTCGGAATGGTTGTGGCTGGATTGATTGCTGCTAGTCTGGCGATGATGCTGTAATTGGAATGGATGAATTATTCCGTGGAGTATGCCATGGCCTTCAGACTGTAAAACAATTACGATTATAATGATTAAGTCGATAATTCACGACAAGAATTTCTTCTGCCTCCCTGTGTCCGTGTGAGCTTTTGGTTGGTTGATGCAGTTGATCGTTCCATTGACAAATACCCTCTACGTTGATCGAGGCAACATATTCGCGACATCATTGCAGGTAGATGCCTGTAACCCCGATAACCTACATATTTAGCTCCTTCAAACGGAATCCATTCCGTTCGTCATCAGTGCAACCCTCAAGTGAGCTACTCCAATTCAGGGTCCAGCTGAGATATCGTACGACGGCCGCATATTTTACCCATCGATCATACGCTACACCAGGCTCTTGGATACCGGCATGATCTCACAGAAGATACAAATTTGTATGTAGGGTGCATCCGTTCTACTAAATCCCTACTGCGGTACTTTAAACTCATGAAGCATCTAGGATCGATTTCCATATCAAGGTATGTAATCAGGCACGAGAGCTCTGTTGAGATATTTAGCTCGTGAAACGATGTAAATGCACGGCGATTCCCGACCCTAAGGAGATGAAATGGCCAGATAGCACAAGCTTTAGTTCAAAGGACAAGTCACTAGATACGTTCGTGACTGTAATGAATCGTATGGTGGCTTGCTTCTTCCTGGCTTTTGCCATGTCCTCATGAGCAGTTGAGGATTTTTCTCTCGCTGGAACGGAATGGCGATACGTACTCAGGCCAAGTCGTGGGGAATGGGCTGATGCCAGATGCTGCCTGTACCGCACAAATGCTCGCCAGATCCATCATCTCTAGTCTACTTAATGTAGTATCATGAGAGAGGGAACAAGGGTTATGACAAGCTAAACTTTAAAGTGTGTTCGCTTTCTTCTCTCTTGTCCCAAGTTTCGGTATGACGCGGATCCCTCACCGAAGTTAAAGGCAGCGGCTCAATTGGAAGAGCTGAGACGAATCGTTCACTTTCAGACATTGGGTCAGCTGAATGAACTGTCCAATGGGATCTTGATTCACATCCGCGCAGCTGAGACAATGAGGCTGCCTAGTCGTCAATCTTAGTGAGGTGTGCGGTGTGTATGCTATTTGAGACTTGACGGGATACATCCTGCGAAGCCGAGTGCGAGTGACCAAGTGATTGATTGATACGGGATTGGAAGCTTCCAAGACCCCTAGACCTTGAAGAACAGCTAGAATTTAGCGAGTTTCGATGGACGCTAGCGGAGGTACTGTAAGCACCCCTGATCACCCAGTTGACAGCGGCTGTTGTCCTGTGTGATGGTGGTGTTATACTAAAGCCTTAGGTAGCCTAGCGTGCCTGCCAATTGGTCCTGTTCCTGGACCACGACCGCTCATCCTGTCTGGTAGACCCCCCGGCCTAAGGTGAGCTCTTTCTCCATCGACGCATTCAAGGTGCACAGTTGGAAAGAGAAAGAGCCCCATGGTAGCACCGCATCCGTATCTTCACCTGTGTCTCTGCGTCTACGCGGTTTGTCATGACAGACCGTCTTTGGCGGTGGCCATTCATTTCATCACCGAAACCCACCCAGTCCTCTCCCTCAGGCATCACAGCATTCATGGGCACACATCGACTCTGTGGCACTGCCCTCTCAGAATGTAGGCTCGTGGAGACTGGTCGAAGCCGTTGCACTTAATCCCTTTCGAGACAAGCCCACCGGTTGACTAGCAGACGCCATGATATTTGGCGAGTTCATTTATCGCCGGACTAATAGAGGAAACGGCGTAGACTGCGGCTTCAAGCCTCTCCTCCAGACGCCCGGCATCATAGTTGACCCTCTTTGGACCGTCTCCTGATTGTTGCGGCTCCCGTCCTGGGTACGATACCGCGACTCGAGTTGAGTTGTCGTGCTTCTTGTTGGACAATACCTGTCGGTGGGGTACTTCATCCGGGGACAATCAAGGACTGATAAGTATCGCAGCCAGACTGGGACCATCAGGCGAGCTCTCTCCGAGGTACGCCATATCTCGACACAGCCCGGGTACCCGCGCCTTGCTCTCATGTCTCGATATGATCTCGCGTGTCCAGAAGTTATTGTTGGCCCGCTCAGTCTACCACAACCAATACTCCCCGAGCCTTATATGCCGTCCGCGCTTTGAGCCGATGATTAATCGGAATAAAATGAGATCAAATGCTGCCTCGCCTTTTGCATAGAGGAAGAGGTCAGAAAATCAATTTCCCGGCTCCAAAAACAGCCAAAAAAGATAACAATTACTCCCACGCCCAGTGATACCCGTTTGCGCCAGTTACATGATGTCCGAATAAAAAGAAGTCATAAAACAAAGATATTTTCAGAATGGAGTCCCCCTTCTCCAGAAACGTTCAACACAGCGCATGGGTATCTCGCGGGGGTTTTGTTTGCTTGCGGTCTTGCTCCAGCCACCAATCTCCCGTTTCATCCAATGTCGAGCGTCGCAACCAGTCAGAAATCATACACTGCATGATACGCCCAATGGCGCGTTGCGATATGGTTGGCAGTCAAGAGAAACGCATGCCATCCTATCCCGTGTTTCCGTCGGCACTTGCAAGCCCAACTCCGTCTTTTTTCGTTAATAACTATTTCCCGGCTCTGTCGTCGTCAAATCGCAATCGAAGAAACCCTATCAAAGGGTGGCGCTCGTTTGCCAGTTTTCAAAACCGATGATGTGCCATAATGCCCGATATACCTGGTGTAGCGCTTGTTACAGGGATTGATGGCGGTGGTCGGTTCGCTTTGTCCCTAAGCGTCCAGTCATCGCCAGGTTCTGAGGGAGCTACGAGCTCCATTAAAGTATATTGAAGGATGCCATCGAGAACTTGTGGTACAACAATTTCTCTGGAAAGTCCCCGTGATGGCAGGGAAGTCTCTTCATTATCGCGACCATCGGCCTGGAGCAAACAGTCAGCAAAATTCTAACGACTGCATATACAAGCAAAACCCAAACTTACAAGACATGATGCACAAGGCGCATTATTCACCCATACCCAGTTGGGGCAGTTATGTGTATAGAAGTACTTGCATCGGTACTTATAAAAGCCGCCGGCTCCACTCATCGTGTTGTTGATGTTGAAGACGGGAGACAGTCGTATGGCGCGGGAGGAAAGGAATTGGACAAGATGAGATGTGAATCGATGGACGGACGGAAATTGGCATGCGAGGTAGAGGCAGAGACAGAGGCTCTTATATGAGCCGCAGGGCAATGGGAGGAAGTGACGTGAAAGCGATTACTAGCACGGGGAGTGGACTAGCCTGTGGGAATGGGTCGAATGATGTGCCTGTGTTACTGCTGAAGTGCGGATGGCCAACATGTCAAGGATTCCTTGAGTAGAGCGGAGCTTCAAGTGGGAATGGGCTGGCATGATCAAAGGTGCGTACTGTTTGCTCAGCGGAGTACTACTTTTACAGACTCGGACGCTGACGGCTTGGGAACAGCTAAACTCGATAGCGAATGGCCGTTGGCGTCGCAATACCATTTTGCATGGCATTGAATGATACCCCCACTGGACATAACGATGCGATGCAGTGGGGACCACACCTGTACTTGATGACAGACAAGGAGCCCCTGGGAGCTCTGCAGAAGCCTGTTGCAAGGTGAGTGTCCTTTGCATAGGCAAGCAGGCAGGACGATGTGCATATTGTTCTATGAAACGATGACAGACTATGCCCACCAAAGGTGGCCTACTCATGATGGCTGCTCTTAGGGAAGCAAACATCGGCTCTCTGCACTACTCTGTCGACAGACCCTTTTGGCGCAATTGATACGACCGGGGAGGACACCCAAGCGCTTCCAGAGGCCAACTAGACAAATATTATTCAGAATTAGTGGGATGGGAGTGCTGCGGTTCCCGCCTCAATCTGCTGCTACAGTACGGCAGTAGGAAGTGAAGCGATGGGATGGCTCGTTGCAAAAGCCATGTCGATAGCTTTCAACGGCTCGTGGTTCGTCGAGACGTGGGGCCATGGGACGAGAGCTCTAATGGGTGTAGCGTCCGGCGGATATGGCGTGAGGTTAGACTTGACAAGGGGGTGTCTGGTCTTGTCTGGGGAAACGCCGTGTCGCCCATCGTGGCCATATCCAATGACACTGGGCGTTTGCCCATCCTTCTCGGAGTTGACCTTGTCTGAGACGATGCACGATGATTCCCCCCCATCTATGGTCCACGTCCAAGCCCCTAGGTCCACGGCAATCACGACTATGCCAACGCCGCACGCATACCAGGGCAAGAAACCCTCAACAAGGAACCCGGAGCCGGAGGGGCGTGCTGCGCGTACAGAATATGTTGTCGTGTTTTTGGGCCACTCGGCGCCACGACCTGAAGCCACCTGGGTACACGAGGCCCATAGTCAACGGTTGGCTTATGGGCATCCCATGTCACCAAGTGTCGTGCCACAGGTAAAGCACAGGCAAAAAGCTGAGCATCGGACGTGCAATGGCATGGTCCAGCATCAGGCAGACCATGGACATTGAAGTCGCTTTGTGGCCCTTGAAACAGGAACTTTGTGGGGAGATGATTTTTGAGGCTGAAAAAGAAACGTTCTAAGAACATGTTGGATTCAATGCCAATGCGGCCCAGCCCAGAACCTAGAATGGGAGGACGGGAAAAAGCAAAAAAACCCGTTGATGAAGGGACGGGATCCACAAGCGCGTGGCGCCGCAGTTTTACTTGTGGGTATGCGAAGCATATCTCGACGTATACGTATGCTTGCCGAAGATGGGCCACATGTTCGCGATGGCAATTGCTTTTTCTGTGAGATCGTCTGGGGTTGCAGACAGCCAGTCCACCGGTTACTACTAACTATCGAGTTGGTCGAACAAGCGAGATTGGAGCCTGTTGCAATAAGGACCACGATCATGGTGGGGGAGTTGCTGGGCTGTCATGAGACATTTGAGAGGTATCAGTCTATGCTCAATCAGACTACCATCCCAAGCGGAGGTCTCGGGTCGCCTCGTGATTTTGCAACGTCAAGTTGAACATCACCGATGTCCTCGGACGTCCCCAGTCGCAGACCCGCCTTTGCCTCGGCCATTCGATGCGCATTCTAGTTTATCAAAAGCATCTTCTGAGGATCCTGGGATAATCGGCCATATCATGGTTTGCGGACCACTCACGACCTCAAGCCTTCTCTGGTTTCCAACCCTCACAAGTTATGACCGACTGCGTGCTATGCATATGTGACAACTGATCGTTCCGGTCAGCGCACCATCTATAGATGCTTCTTCGCTTGTGCGCCATCTTGCTTTCTTCCGCACCCCCAAGAACTTAGTGAGCAGGGGCGAACGGAAACGGCAAGGAGCTATGGCCGCTTGTGCTGGGTTTCAGTGAAGCTCTGCACGTCCTGCAGACACAGGCAATGCTCTCCATATGTTACTCTCCGGTACTGCCGTCTGCTTGAAGCTCGAACCCTTCCTCTGTATGGCATGGCATGCTTAAAGCGGAAGAAAGCCGCTGAGGTTCATATCAGTTCATGTCCTTATTGAGCCTCCCATCAACCTCGAGGCTTAGTAATTCTTCAGAAGCAGCTCTTCCTCTCGATCTGATATCGCTAGGCTATCCATGGCCGTGTCAGACTCAAATTATTAGGATAACCCGATCAACTTTACAGAGCGACACTCACTGATTGGTGAACCTGACTTATCCTTGGTGGCCCTACTGTCGCATACAATCTTTCTTGCCTTATGCTTTGTACGCTCAGACATTTCTCGACGTCGTCAGTCGTGGGGTAACCATGGTAGATGCGCTATCTTTCCTCGGGAAGAGGTCCGCATACTCAGTGTCAGAACCAGAACTATGTTTCTTTTCATCTATATCCGAGACAGACTGCCGTCGCAGACATTACATTGAGCATCGCATCTCGATCTTCCTCTCTTGACTGTCTCGTTTTGTACTAGTTAAGAAAAGCGAGATGTGTTGTTTCTTTCGCTAACCTATTTTCTTTTCTTTTCGTTCGTCTTCTTTTTGCATTTTCCTTCGATCTTCCGCTTCCACAAGAGCCGATTGCGATGAGGGGAGGAGCCCTGCTAGTCCTATCACCTTGACGGCCCGTGGTTATTTGCACGCCAGGGTCAGTAGGCATCTGGCAGGCATAGGCGCACACAACGTCACCGCGGAGAGAACTAAGCGAGCAGGCGAGGAAACTTGACGAAAATTGGAGTCGGCACCGTTGAACCAACATTAGTTGGCATCTTCGACCGCGGCGAGGCGGATATGCAGCCCGATACCCTCTTGCAGGGATTGGATGTTGTGTGTGTTTGCATCACTTGAGCGTCGTTGAGCATTTACCTATCTCGATGTGCTATTTTAAGTCAAGCTCCGCTGACAGCTAAGACTATCGTCTAGCCAAGTTGAGGCTGGGAAAAGAGGTAACAATACTACCAAGCCTAGAACTTGGCCAGCCAGAAGAGGCGTGTTACATGCTACTAGGTAGGCATGATTGCTGCAGAACTGCATAAGCGCCTGGGATTTATTGACAATGTTCCGTCTACCAGTTTAACATCGCCAGTATACGAACAAGATGCTCCTATTCACCAACACCTTTTACTCGGACCGACGATTTATCTTGTCGCCTCTTTTCTCCTACCACCACTCAAAACACGCAGAAAAACATTCCAAAAAACGCCCGCATCCTCTCACGATACACGCTCACACCCTCTCTTGGTAATCTAACGGCGCTGCATGACTCTAGGACCGAATAGGCAAGGTTAAAGAAAACCCAGCCAGACAGAGAGGGGCGCGACAAGGAGTGAGAGTTGAAACAGAAAAAACAATCCATCCCAAGCAGCCAACCATGGAACAAATGGCTGATGCACATAAAACGCCGTAGTCGACCAGTCAAAGTGTGAATACGTACACCAGTTTGGACTGGGATAAACAAGGGAGAGGAGAAGGCTTGTTTGAGTTGACTAACGCGCAACCCTCTCTTTGTCTCCTCCACTCTTCAGAAATATGCTTGTTCTCCCCCGTTGGCCCCATGTAAAGCCGAGCCGCCGTAATGGAGGGCCGCCTCCCGCACGCAGATGAGAGGGTTAAACATTGGATAAGCAATGAGGCTCGATCGCTCACTATTCGAATCCCTGCTTATACCCTTCTGTCGTCGATTTATAGGAGACATTTGGAAGGCCGGTTTCTCATGGGTTCCTGCAGGGAGGACTTCATCTACCAGCCTTCATGGCTTCCTTGCGGCGCTTCTTCTCTGCAGCGCGTGCGAGAGAGCGCTTGACGTCGCCTTGCTCAAAGCTGTCAATGTCGTAGTAAGTGGGGGCAATCTCCTACAGAGGTTGTTAGTAAGCCTGTAAGACAATATTGAAGATGCACAATTCTATTGCTGGAAAGACGATCTTGTCTGGGGGAACACGACTTACCAGTAGCCACTCGGGTCGAATGCCTGTACATGTTCGGATGTATTGCTTGGACGTCAGAACAAACTCGTTGTAGAGGACCCAGTCAAACTCAGTGCGGAGAACAGTTGAGGGGTGAATCAAGACAGCCTGGTCGTCCTTGACTGTGCGGTAAAGCTTGCCAGAGCTCTCCTTCATGGCGACCTGCATGAAAAAACCGGCGAGCAGCGCGCGCCGGATGTTGGTGTAGTAGTTCTTGTCCTCGAATGGCGTTGACACAAGATCGAGGCCATGCGTCTCCATGATGCGCTTGAGCTGAGCGCGGACGTTGTCAGCACTCGAAAGATGTCGAAACGAAAGGAAGTGTTCGTGACACCACTGCTTGGCGCTGTTAGGGTCTGATGTCGCCTGGCCCTTGAAGGCGTGGTAGGCGTTGAGCAGAGTCAGGTGGTCACCATCGGGGTGAGCGAACTGAGCCTTCATCTCGTCGGCGCGCTTTCGGTTGTTGGCAGGGCGAGTGAAGATCTGAGGAACTGAGAGCAAGGAGGTGATAGAGAGGATCTCGTTAGAGCAGTAAAACTCGGGAGACGAGATGAGCATGACAGCCAGAGCTGGATCAAGAGGGAAAGCTGATGCCATGCTTCCGAGAGTTGTGAGCTCACCATCATCGTCGAGACAGGCGAGGTAGTTAAGCTCCTCAAGAGCTCGCATCATGGTCTCGGGAGCGGGAGGATCCATGAGATCGAAGTGGACAAGATCTTCGACACCAAGCTTCTTGAGCTCCAGAACAGTGTTGGCAAGGTTGGAGCGCAGAATCTCAGGGTAGGTCTGCTCGATAAGCTCCTTCTTGAAGGCCTTTTCGGTATACAGACGGAAACACTTTCCAGGCTTGGTACGACCGGCACGACCAGCACGTTGCTGGGCAGAAGCCTTGGAGATGGGCGAGACGAGAAGAGATTCGACACGGATACGAGGGTTGTAGATCTTCTGCTTGCTAAAACCGGGATCCACGACGTACACGATACCGTCAATGGTCAAACTGGTTTCAGCGATGTTGGTGGAAATGATGACCTTGCGACCGGGACGACCGCCCTTGCGTAGAGGCGCGGGGGCCTTGTCGAAGATGCGCTGTTGCTGATGAGGAGGCAGAGTACCGTAGAGGGGGTAAACGGCGAGAGGGCCAGCGTCAACTTCGCGCATTAACTCGTCGGCTTCGAGGCTGATCTTGCGACAAGCGTCCTCAATCTCGTCTTCACCTGTGAGGAAGAGCAATATATCACCCTCAGGCTCTGAAGCATGAATCTGGAGAACGGTTCTTATGGCGGCCTCAACGTAATCGCGCTCAGGCTCCGGGGTGTAGAAAATCTCAACGGGATGGGTTCGACCGGGGACGGCGAGCAGGGGCGCATCGTTGAAGTACTTCTGGAACTTTTCGGCATCGAGAGTGGCAGACATGATGATGATCTTGAGGTCGGGACGGCGCATGGAGATCTGCTTAAGCAGGGCCATGAGGATATCGGTGGCGAGGGTACGTTCGTGGGCCTCGTCGAGAATGATGCAGCTGTAGCGGGACATCTCATGGTCGTGCATGGCCTCGCGCAGAAGCATACCGTCAGTCATGTACTTGAGCATGGTCTTGGGACCCGTCATGTCCTCGAAACGAATGCTGTAACCAACTTCCTCGCCCAGGGTGACATCCATCTCGTCGGCGACTCGCTGCGCAACCGACATGGCTGCGACTCGACGCGGCTGGGTACAAGCGATGAGCTTGCCGGTGAGGTGAGGGAGCTCGTCGTAGACAACGTATTGAGGGATCTGAGTGGTCTTTCCGGAACCTGTCTCACCGACAAAGACGAGAATCTGTGTCGAATGATACTTGTTGAGGAACTCCTGCCGTTGCTTGTGCACAGGCAGATCGCGACGACTTTGGAGAATCTGGAAGTACTTTTGGGAATGCGGTCGGCCAGTGAAGGGGTTCGACTCTGAGTCCTCGGCCTTGGAGGCCTGCTTAGCGGTGGTTTGCTGTCGCTTCATGCCGGCCAGAGGAGAGTCCTGTGAGGGCTCCTCGCCATGGCCATTGCTGCCGTTCCCGTTGTCGTACATGTGTGCGAGATAAGGATTGTATTGCTCGTCTTCTGCGCCCTCCTTCTTAGCCTTCTTTCGGGTTGCCTCGTCGGCGTCGGCGCTTGAACGCTTTCCTCCCTTGACGTCGGACATTGTTGTCAGTGATGACGGAGAGAAAAGAAGAGAGAGAAGTGGCGAGGCTGAAGGAAAAGGCCGTGGTGTTTTTGGCGTTTGTTTTCTACCAGAAAAATTTGGCGGACCTGGGAAGGCGGATGCTTATCGATAAAGATCCTTGTAGTACAGTGTCGATCGATATGGGGTGATGTCTAGGTAGGGCTGCTGCGTGCCAATATTTGTTTATGTAATGCAACTGCTACATGTGGTGACATGACTCCGAGGTGGCTATCGGAGTTTGCTCTACTGCATAGATAGAAATTATCCAAGAGAGGCCAAGGTTGGATCAGTTTCTTTCAGCATCAGTGATTTAGTGATTTAGTGATTTAGTGCACGGCGCACACTGTGCCCACTTTCAGGGTCCTCCCTCCGCGAAAATCATCAGCTCTTCCTCTGCCAGGCTGAAGCTTGCAACTCCAAAGTCATAATAGCTCTTGGATAAAGACAGGCAAAATCTGTTTGTGCGCTCTAGAGAAGACTTATATCTCCTAGGGTTTCTGCGTCAAACCTTCTCCTCTCCTCTTTATAACCCTCGAAGCCAGACGCATCCCACTTCGCACAACTAAACCGTTTGGCGGGGTGAATTTGCTGCTCCACCACCAGAAATCTCAACCTTACACACCCACAAACACCGTCTCAAGACATAGCAGCAGCTGAAGTCATGGCCTCTGACAACCCTGGCTTCGATATGTCTGACAGCTTTGGTCTTCAGCGCCCCAGCTTCCACATTGGATACCACGACTCGAACCGCGATGAGCCCCTCACCGACTTACAGTATGGCCATCTGCTCAACCATGGTGTAAGTCGCAAGTCATCCACGCCGACGACCCCTACTCGCCGATGGAAACGCTCTCTTGTAGTGGTTTGACGCCATCGTGAGCCGCCAATTGACTCAATGGATAGCTGGCCTTTGCGACGACTCCCATCACAAAAACCCACTTCCGAGACCGCGTCTTTGCTCTAGTTTCTGAGCATCTTTCTGCCATGTCCGGTAATGGTGAGAAACCGACTACAACGGCAACTGGTTCGCGAGCAGAGCCCATCCTGCCCCCTTTGACCCCAAAGGACACAAGCGTGTTCCCTTGCGCAGCTGTCAACACTTACACTGCAGTCATCAGCCCCTGGATCGACCTGGGCTCTTCCAATCCCATCATTTCCAGCATCTCTCGTCAGGTTCTCAACGTCGAGGTCAACTACGCCAACTTCTGCGGTGTACGTAGCATCATCATCCCTGGCCCTCGACAGGACGCTTCCGTCGATGGCGGCAACCGGAGTCTTGCCCAGTACTCGCGAGCTGTCGAGGAGGCTCTTACTGTTGGCAGCCGTCTCACCTTCTTGATCCACATGCCTATGTACCGAGAGCCTGGTTTCGAGTCGCAGGGTGCTAGCATCTCTTCGCTTGATGTCAAGACTCCTACTAAGACTGAAGGCAAGGAGATTGACCTTCTGGCTGCTTGGGATTCATGGCACCACGTCCGTAGTGTCTGCAACTACAACACTAGACTCTTTGTCGGTACGTCCCCCTCCTCTCTCAAGTATTATTGGCAAATACTGATTTATCGACCAGCCCTCCAAATCCCTCGTGTCATGCCCGAGAAGGATCTTCAAGACCGTTGGTTTGCCGAACCTCTGCACTATCTAACCATCAACCCTGCCACCTTCCAGGCCAATAAGGCTGGCTTCCCTTCACTGTCTAAGCATCACCAGAATCTCATATTTTCTTACATGCGCCTGAAGAACACACCCTGGATCCTTCTCTGTGACGCTGGCCCCGATGTCTCGCACCTCAAGGAAGGCTCGCAGCCTTTGCCTAACTCTCAGGACGAGTTCCCCAGCCTTACTGAAGCCGAGTCGCAGAACCACTCCACAAAAGCGCAGTCACTTCAAATCAAGACCAACGACTACATCTCTTACCTGCGGTGGCTCGAGGACCAACAGCCGCCGTTCACTTACCTCGAGAGCCCTACCTTGACCAGCTTCCAGGACTGGCTGCAGTCGCCTCTCCAGCCCCTTTCAGATAACCTCGAGTCGGCCACTTACGAGGTCTTTGAGGGAGATCCCGTCAAGTACAGCCAGTATGAGATTGCTGTGTTTGAGGCTCTTACAGAGTGGAAGGAGCTCAAGAAACCTACCTCTAAGGAGGGCAAGGTTGTTGTTGCTGTCGCGGGCTCTGGACGTGGTCCGCTTGTTACTAGAGCCCTCAAGGCTTCCGAGGACGCTGGTGTCCCTATTGAGATGTGGGCAGTCGAGAAGAACCCCAACGCCTATGTCTATCTCTTGCGCCAGAACGACCTCGTTTGGGGTGGCAAGGTCAAGGTGGTCAAGACTGACATGCGCTCATGGAAGGGACCTGTGGTTTCTGAGGACGAGAACGGACCTGTTTATGGCAAGGTTGACATCCTTATTTCTGAGCTGCTCGGATCTTTTGGTGATAACGAGCTGTCGCCCGAGTGCCTCGACGGTATCCAGCATGTCATGTCCACACCTCACGGCATCTCGATCCCCAGCTCTTACACTGCTCACTTGAGCCCTATCTCCACACCCAAGATCCACGCCGACATCCTTTCACGAGTATCTGGAGACCCTAACGCCTTTGAGACACCCTGGGTTGTTAGTCTTTACGCTCTTGACTTTGTCGCTGAGAAAGCGCCTAACAAGCCCCGATTCCAGGAGGTTTGGGAGTTCTCACACCCGATCCCTGAGTCGTCGCTCGCGGCCCTCGAGGCGAAGCGTTCTGGCGGCGTTGTTGGTGGTGGTGGCGGTAGTATGGCTGGCGCTGCGGGTGCTAACGACCACAACTCGCGGTACAGCCATCTCACATTTGTCTGCCGGACAAGAGGTGTTACTCATGGATTGGCGGGCTACTTTGAGTCGACTCTATACGAGTCGCAGATCCCCGAGAACAAGGGTGACAAGATTGAGATTAGCACACACCCCGAGCGCATCGACCAAAAGAGCAAGGACATGATTTCATGGTTCCCCATCTTCTTCCCACTCAAGGTAAGCTTTTTGTGTCATCATTTTCGATATATACTGACGGCCTCGCAGAAACCCCTGTACTTCCCAGCCGACACCGAGCTCGAGGTCAGCATGTGGCGACAGACAGACGATACACGAGTGTGGTACGAGTGGCTCGTCGAGGCCTTCACATGGACCGGTCCGTCTTCGCGTGTTAAGGTTGCTACATCGGATCTGTGCAGCAGTCGCCAGGTGGCATGTCTCATGTAGTTGTGTCATAATGAATGACAGGGTGGAATGGTATAAATAACAGGTTCAACGATGTGATGATGGAAAAGTTCTGCTTAGAGGTTTGAGATAGTAAAAAGGTCTATATGTTTTAATTTTTTTTTAGGGGAGGGGGTTGATGGCTGTGGTGGCGACTTGAAATGCTATCGCAGCTCGAGACGCGTTATTGCTAAGAGTTGGTTACTATTTACATGGCGGTTGAAGAAGAACGATCATGCCATTTCGATATACACCATGAATCGCCACACAACAATGAACATGAAAGCAAAGCCCAACTCAAAAGTGGTACTTTGTAATCTGGCCCAGACTATTACAGGATATGACCTGACGTCCATCTTTCCAACAAAAATTGAGGCTAGCATTCGTTCACATGAAGCTTCCTTCCACTAGGCCGAGTCGGCCAACTTCCGATCAAGTCACATGCTTGGTGTTTTGCGATCGAACGTCCGTTCTCGTCGGCTGATGGGCCTCACCAATAACCTTTTGGTTCTGTGTAAGGATACATGTGATGCTGCAAGACAAGGCAAGGCATTTAACTTTACTGCTTAGGGGAGAACTTCAAGAAAGTGTAGCAGGTCATGGGTGAGTAACGACATGCCTCTCGGCTCGTGAGATGTATGTTAGCATGCCATGGCACAGGCCAGTGTGTATGGTTGCTGTACTCATGTCGTCCGACAAGGTGCTTCTTATATCTCGATGCATCAATACCTGACAAACCTGGGGTAGATAGAGTCAGTTCACGCTACTACCGAGGAAAAGAAACCAGTTTCGAGACGAGCCTAAAATAGACCTCATGTTACCGAAACATGATACTTGTTCGCTTCTCTACAAGCACTTGAAGTTGTCTTCAGTTTGTGTTGAATCATTCTATATTGCGCCCTCGGAAGAGTACGGCATTCTGACCTGACACCATATCCATCGGCAAACCCCGGCGAAACCCTGTGCGTCCTGTAATCGAAACAATTAATAACTAATAAATAATGGATACGAAACCGTCATTCATCAATCGCTTCTCCATTGTGGAGTTCCTCTGTTCATGCTCTCCCGGCGCCGGAGCCGGAACCGGGATCGTACAAAATCTGAATCGTGCACGTGTTTCCCCAGAAAGAGTAAGAAAAAGAGCCTCACCTAGTAATTTGCCAGTACCTTGTTAAGCCCTATCGTCTACGTCGCCGGGTTGTACAGGTCACCAATTGGCTCATTAATGTAGTAGTATAATCTTTTTTCTGGTATTAAATGTTTGTTTCTACCAAAAATAAACTCCCTTGTCCAACGCCGTGGTGCTCCTTGCTTGCTGTTAAAGCTTCGCAGGTAGGTATCCGACTATACAGAAAGAGATGGCGTTGACGCCAGTAGAGAAAAGCACGGAAGCCGCAACGTTCTCCGCAGCCGGGGGGTATTTTCTAGGAACCCGACTTATTTGCTTTTTCTCGATTCTCCTCCTCGTGGTGCATATAGTAGCCCCTCGTTTTATATGACGCTCCTGGCGGCACAGTACCGCAGTGCCCTAAGTGGTTTCTCGATACGGTGCAGCCGGGAACTCTGTCCTGGTCTGCAGTGTCTCGATGGGATGGGCTTGCGTACCCATCCCTAGCATGCAACGTGGACGTTTGCCACTGTCTGCATGGCCACTCGGCGTCCTCGTGTACCATGCCGTGCAGGGGATATGTTCCAGGTGATATAGTCCTGGCTCTCGTCATGATCTGCGCCGTCATCGTAGGTATTCGTTCATCACATCCGTTTCTTCATCCCACCGCTCCACCTGTGACTCCTCGCCTATGGCGGGAGACGTATTTAACCGAAGAGAGCAGCGCCGCCGGACTCGACAGCCTCGATCTCGGCAGCGTTGAGAGGAGCGCGGTGGAAGCGGGCAGGGAGCTCAGAGAGGTCGAAGGCAACGCCCTTGGGAGCGCTGACGGAGCCCAGAGAGGCAGCGCTGGAGCCACCGAAGCCAGACTTCTGAAGGGGACCGTGCTGCTGGGCGTGGTCGCGGTAGGAGCTGAAAGACTTGTGGGCAGCGACGGCCTCACCGTTTCCGTAGCCGGCCCAGGACTCGGGGAGCTTCTCGACTCCGGAGGCAGGGTGGGGCTTGGGGGAGTGGTCGACGTTGGCTGCAGGATAGGGCGTTAGCTTGAGTTGGCTATAGACCGGAGATGAGGCTGGGCCTACAAGGAATGGTTCGGGGACCGAGGAACTTGATGAGGGGAGTTCGCTCAGCGTGGACAGCAGCCTGTCGGAGGGCTCGAGTAGCAGAGAACATGGTGATGGTTGGGTTGTTCGGTAGGTGAAGAAGTTGTATGAGTCGAGGAGAGAGTAGCTGGCTTCCTAAGACGAATGATGCTGTGCTAACGGGGAATACAGACTGAGGATGCAATTGGGTTAAGAAGAGGGAAGGGTTGAAGCCAGAGACGAGCGTGGGAGATGGCGCGATTATGTATTTGAGGAATTTTCTGGGGTTGGGTGAAGTTAGCTCATGTCCAGGCCCAAACAAATGGCAAGCCAGGCCAAGGTTCAGAGTCCAAGCCCCAAGGTAACCCCGGCACAAGCACAGTCCGCTCACTCACAGGGGAGGTCCCTAGCTCAACTCCCGCCGCATGGCGCGAACTGGACTGGGCACGAGCTAAAAAGAAAAAAACCTCGACTCAAAAAAAAACAGGCCACAATTGGCATTGGCCCACACCTGACATTGCAGCCTTGGTTCAAGTCGTCGACGTCGGCGTAGGATGTAAACGCGCATGGATCAAGGCAACCTCTGAGTCGGGCCAAAGACCCCGCTACCTCGCATCTGCGTTTGCATTGCATTTGCTGGGTATTAGAGATGAGATTTACTTGTGACAGGCAGACAGGGTGTGGTTGCACTCTTTCAACCCCCGATGGATGCGAGATACTCAGGCCTTCCACGTTTGTAGGCTCAGCAGCACAGGTTAGGATGGCATCCTCTCCTCCACATGCCATCTTGCATGGGTGTTTGGTGCCGTCGGAGGAGATACCGTCCGGCACTTCATCCTGCAACACACATGCATGGGGTTGATGACCGGAGTTGAGCGGAATGGCGTGGTCTCTGGCCGTGGACAACGGAGTTAAGCAACCGCCTCTCAAGGCTATGGCTTATTCATTCACATCCAACGTGAACAAATAAATGCTCCGAACCGACCGATTCCATGCACCTCACCCGAGCCCAAGGTTGGAGTAGCTACACCATGACTGATGCTAATGCTGATGCTACTCACTCCGAAGATGACCACCCTCTCCGACGACAGCTTTCATCTGATGGCACGCGCATCGATCGTCAGCCGTCTGCCGACTTGAATCTCATGGCGCTTGGTTGGAGTGACTGTTCCCCCTTCCAACCTTGACTCAGCACCCATCCACCCCCTTCGCCGTTCCTCCGGGATTGACAAACAAGAGACAGCAGAGGTTCGTATTACCTTTTTGGGCGAGCACGTTCGTCTGGGGGGCGTCCGGGGGAGATTTCTGATTGTCTGGTTGGTTGGTGGGCGAGGTGGGTAGACTGGAGACTAGAGGCTAGAAAGCGGACAGATGGGCGCGTCTGCAAGTGATGATCGTTCCTCAAAGATGAGGCGGGAGGGTCCTCTACAGCACACTCTGCCATCTGGCATTTGCTACCTAAGCACATGGAAGGTGATCCTGGATATACCGTTCTCAACAGCCTACAGCCCAAGCGGTGCTCCGTGCCGCGTCCGTGCCATCCGAGGCGCGATCTAACAAAACAAAAGGCCTCAAAAAGCCAAAGCTCACAACCCATGTCACTGCTGGACCCTACCTACGTAATTGAAGTGAAGGCCCCCCCTGTCCGAACGTTGTTCTGTTTAGCTGCCGCTCTACGCGGAGCGGAGAGGAGCGGAGGCACATGGCTGAGACAGGCTAAAGTATAGCTTGAGACGCCAACATACAGGCGCAAAAAGACCAGCGTTGCAGTTTTGCACGACCGGTAGGGAAATGCCGAATGGCGAAGGGGAGCTGGGAATTAATTGATTGATGATGAGAACCGGGAAAAGCTGCCTCCGCTGGCTTGGTAACTTGCATTACTTCGAGGTCGTTGACCATTACTCCTAGATTCTAGAACAATAGACAGTCCATATTTACCGTAACAAGATGAGCAAATTATCGACTCACAAGTGTCGCAAATAACGCCTGAGTCGTAAGATGCGACATTAGTTAGTTCCCCCGCGGCCTTTTACAAAAAAGAAACAGTTGCTGTCATTATTATTATTGTTGTTGTTAAAAAAAGGTTGATATCTCTGAATCAAGATCATGTCTCGACCAATCCCGCGTCGAGATCTGGCTATGACAGATTGAGATTACATCTGGTTGGGAAAAGATACGTACCGTTTCCACTACACCTGCATCTCGTCCCGTTTCTGCGGCTGGGGAAGCATGCTTGGAGATGTGGTGGAATTGGTAAGAAACTCCGATGCTAATTGGGTTCTCTTTTTGTGTTGAAGATGTAGAGATGTACTTGTCGTAGTAGATGGTGACTGGATTGAGAATGATATCCCGATACCTTCGATTCTCCAGCAGGACTACAGATCCTGTTCAAACCCTTACACCAGAAAAAGAATACCTCGCGCAATATTTCCAAAAGGCCCGACCTCTACCAATCTTCCATTTCGTTTCCAGCCTTTCTCTTCTTCCGAGTCCGAGATGGGGGGCGCTTACACCGGAGCCGGCATCGGGGGATGCCCTGCTCGTGTCATTTCGAGAGCTCCCATTGGATTTAGAGCGGATTAGCTCATTTTGCGCCTCACATCAGTTCCTGCTCCGCGCTTGTCTTTACCTCTTGGGGTAATGCGGTTTGCACGTGAAACTCGAGGGAGGAGCTTCTCTGCGATTTTGCAGGAGCTGAGGTCGAATCTCTTCTTTTCATCTTTTTGCTTTATGTGTGAGATATCAATGTCGTTTCCTGGTACATGGCATTTAGGTATCCTTTGGCAATTGAGGACATGAATTCAAGGCTTTAACCTTATTCTATTATCTATTCACGGTGAAAATTAGGCCCTTTCTTGCATTGAGTAGTTGGACCGCTCCCTGTCTATGTTCTCATCATCATCCGTCTGGAGACATCGAAATATGGCAAAATCACAGAAATATCTGTGTGCAACTGTCCCGCTGATAAGATAAACATTCACTAGCCAATCAGAACTCCGGACTTGCCAAGCTCTCGTCTGGGGAAACCGGCCAGCACCGGCCAATCAAGCAATCCCCTGAAGACTCAGCAGTAAACCCCCTGTAGTTTCGCCCTGCCGCCCACAGAACCCAGGCCCGTGCGGTCGAAATCCCAGCTTGACCCCTCCGTAACTCGGAATTGAATTCGATTTTGGTTGAGGTGGGATGACTCCTTTGGGGTGTCTCAGTGTGACTGTGACGCATATCGTGCTCTGCTCTGTGATAGGACCCTTGTTCTAAAACTTTTTGCTCAACCTCAAAGCTTTCTGAACAACATATCACAACACATTCCTGCTTCTCAATCGCCAATTGACCCCCAATTATCTCTCCAATTGTACTTCTGTGACACATATTCTGCAGCTATGGCGTCCGACTCTAAGCCCGAGAGCAGCATGCTCTGGGGTGGCCGATTTACTGGTATGTTGATTGATGGGCAACACCAACACCACACCGAATCATCTACGGAATGCGCTGACTTTGGTACCCCCAGGTGGCCTCGACCCTCTCATGGTCAAGTACAACGAGAGTATCTTCTTCGATCGCGTTCTCTACAAGCAGGACATTCTTGGCAGCATTGCCTTTGCCCGCGCCAATGCCAAGTCCGGCATCATCACCCAGGAGGAGTTTGAGAAGATCGAGGAGGGTCTCCTGGAGGTCCAGAAGGAGTGGGAGGCTGGCAAGTTCAACATCATCTCTGGTGTTGATGTAAGTGCCCCGCATCCTTATCCAGCCCATCTACAATTGTGCTGATAAGCGTCTAGGAGGACATTCACACTGCCAACGAGCGCCGACTAGGCGAGATCATCGGCAAGAACATTGCCGGTAAGCTTCACACCGGCCGCAGCCGTAACGAGCAGGTCGTCTGCGACATGCGAATGTGGCTCCGCGATGAGCTCCGAAAGATTGACGACCATCTCGTCAGCTTCCTCAAGCTGGTCGCCGCCCGCGCCGAGAGTGAGATCGAGTACATCATGCCCGGCTACACCCATCTCCAGCGAGCCCAGCCCGTCCGATGGAGCCATTGGATGCTGTCCTACGGTCTCGCCTTTGCCAGCGACCTGGAGCGTCTCCGTGAGACCATCAAGCGCATCAACCGAAGTCCCCTTGGCTGCGGTGCCCTGGCTGGTAACCCCTTCGGTATTGACCGTGATATGATGGCTAAGGAGCTGGGCTTCGAGGGTCTCTTGTGGAACTCCATGGGCGGGGTTGCTGATCGTGACTTTGTTACTGAGTTCCTCCAGTGGGGAAGCATGCTGATGCAGCACGTTTCTCGATGGGCTGAGGACCTTATTATCTACTCCACCGCTGAGTTTGGCTTCATCCGTCTTGCTGATGCCTACTCCACTGGCAGCTCTCTGATGCCCCAGAAGAAGAATGCCGACAGCCTAGAGCTGCTCCGAGGCAAGTCTGGCCGAGCCTTTGGCCACATGGCCGGCTTCATGATGACCCAGAAAGGTCTGCCCAGCACCTACAACAAGGATCTCCAGGAGTCTCTCGAGCCCATGATGGACCATGTCAAGACCGTCTCCGACAGCATCCAGATCGCCAACGGGGTTCTGTCCACCCTTACTGTCAGCCCCGAGAAGATGAAGGCCGCCCTCGACCCCTTCATGCTCGCCACCGACGTCGCCGACTACCTCGTCCGCAAGGGCGTCCCCTTCCGCGAGACACACCACATCTCCGGCCGCTGCGTCGCCAAGTCCGAGGAGACTGGCATCCCCATGAACGAGCTCTCGTTTGAGCAGATGAAGGCGATCGACGAGCGCTTTGAGGAGGACATCGCTGATGTGTTCAACTACGAGACCAGCGTCGAGAGCCGAACGGCAAAGGGCGGCACCAGCAAGGCTACTGTCATGGAGCAGATCGAGGTGCTTAAGAAGACGCTTGCTTAAGTGGTCGTTGTATGAAAATTACGGGTTACATGGTTGCGATGATGGAATGTGGCGTTTGGGGTATAAATGGATTGAGGGAGACATAGAGTCTGAAATAAAAAGCATCCACTGTGGAAAGAATCACGGCTGTCTAGAAATACAAAGAGCATATGCTCAATATCCAAAGCGTTGACACCAACAACTTGTTGCCAATGTACCAGCCTATTTTTCATCCATCCTCTTAATCCCACAGGGTTGAATCTCCAACCTCAAGTCCTCATCTTGGAAAAGGTCTTGTTAACATGCTAGATTTTGACTGTGTGAAGAGATTGTTATAGAATCTCATTCTCTTAAGCTTGTGTACCACTTTTCTAGATCTCAGATCTACACTTGAATATGTGGAGCTGGATGTTCACATGATATTACCGCTTACATGGTTCTTAATCTCCTCTGAGTGGAAGGTGAGTAACTTTTCTTTGAAACCATCTCTGGGCTATGTTCTAGGCCGGCTTCTTCATCTCTCCTGGTAAGTAAACACGACCGCGTAGTGCGAATAAGCAGGTTGAGATCAGAGACGCGGCTGGGCCGACAGAGAGAAAAGGACGGCACTCTCTAAATAGAGCCTTTTGCTTCAACATATCACTTACCTGTAAGCGGGTGCAAGTATATACCCATAGATATCAAACCTGTGAGGTTGGCCATCATAAACATACTGACGCCGAGCATCTAGTTACGAAGAGGGATTTAGCCTTCTTTATTAAAGTCAGGGGCCTTTGAGTCTCATTCAACTTGATAACAGTCGCAGAGCTCCCTTACAGTGTCTTCTCTGGAAACATCAACATCTTGGCGCCCGCCCGAGAATGGCTGTGGTATCCACCGATGGGATGTCTTCTTTTGACTCTGCATGCCGAATAGTCCCAGGCAAATTATATTGTAGGAGTAAAAGACCAATGAGCTTGAGGGGGTAGATTAGTGTTTTTGAGGACATTTCCCTGGCCGAGTGGATATGATTTGAGTCTCTGTTGGTGGTAAAGCACTTCTTTAAGCTGTTTATAGAAGTCATTCTTACTATTCAACGCAAATCGTGCTTCTGCTCTGAGTTAACTTTGATCAAAGTTTTCTTTTCCCTCAAACCCCAAGAATGAAGTTTCCAAGCGTACACATATCTTACATGTACGGCAATTCCCCGGAGCTTCTGCGTACATGCACCCAGGCGTGAGTGTCATTGTCTACTGATCATGTTGGGGGCTTGAATTTAGACCTGAGCCATCCCCAAAGCCATCTTGGCGGCGTGTTTTCGTTACTGTCCCGGATGCCCAGCATCAGAAAGCGGATTGGAATTGAGACAGTGAGCAACCGTCCAGGCCGTGTCGAAAAGCTCCTCGCCAAAGTCATGGAGGCTTTCTCCGGCGTCCCAAGGACCCAGAGTAGGGCAGCGGTACCGGCGACGAAGACGACGGTTTGTGGACGTGTGCATCATGTGCAGCGGTGCAGAAGATCATCTAGCGAGTGTGTTAACCTTCAATCCTTTGGTTGCCCAAGGTGGCGGCCATTCAGATTGTCAGCAAAACCCTATTAATATCTTTGCTACAAGATCCGCAGGTCTAGACTTTTTATAGCGAGTCTTCGGTCAGCACGACGCGCATGTTATGCTTGCTTTTGTCTGCACTAGTACTCCGTATAGATGACAGCAACGACCGAGCGGCTCACCTCATTAAATACGAGGCTTACATCACTCCTTTTTCTTCTTATCAAACCCGCGGAGCCCTTCTATGTCTTTCTTCACTCGTCCCACGCTCGTCATTTCCCAATGCTTCTATCCAGGTCTTCCCGCCCCGAGCGGCAGCTGACGCCTGCAGAGCGGTTCAGAAACAACACCAGATTCACACAACCCTCTGCTTACCAGGGCCGTTCTCCCTTGTTCGCCCTGCCGCCTGAGATTCGCCAGCTCATTTACAAGGAGTTGTTTGGCGCCCGGCTTGTCCATGTTTTCTTTCGTCAAAGTGGTCACAAGTTCAAGCGGGAGGGAGCGCCCGGCGATGCTAGAGTTCCGGGCTTTGTCCATTGTGTCTGTCGTCGTGGACGGGGGGCGATTCCTCACTACCACGAGGAGAAGAACCATAAGTGGTGCTTCTTATCTACAAGTCTCTCCAAAACTTGCCAGTCTGCGTGAGTCATCACCGTGTTGTGCTGTACAGTACATGCCTGTTCAACCCTAATCTAGATACATCGAGGGTCTCCCAGTCCTCTATCAAACGAATACATTGTCTTTCCGTTCCCCGCGCGACGTGGTCTTCTTCCGTGCCCATGTCGCGCCCTTCTCGGCACTGGCTCAGGCCATTGATCTTCACTGCGCCAAGACCTACTTTCACCATAGTCTTGCCTGCGACAGTGATTCTTGTCAACCTTGGGCCCTCCCTAGACCCCAATTTGATGCTTATTTCGACATGATATGGATGGATAAAGATTTTGCCCTCAGTGCAAGAAGAGTCCGGCTGTACTTCGAAGCGGAGGGAACTGGCAATATCTATGTCGCGTTCAACATAAGGACAATGCTTCGTTCAGACATTGTTCCCGCTGCGCAGATACAAGTCTTTCTGCAAGGCAGCACCAACAGTGTGATCGACGAGGACGTCAAGTTTACATCAACACCCGACAAACGGAGCCGTATCACGGTTACTGCGAATGCCCAGGTTCCCGAGTGTTACGGGGAACTCTCGGACAGTGAAGAGTAGGAATGTGCTCCGGACAGTAAGGACACTGGTTTGGAAGCAAATGAAGACTCTGGGTGCGAAGGAAACAAGGTATCAGCATCATACTCTCACAGTAGAACATAGGCTGAAACATGTATATACGCACCCTGAAATCGGCAAATCCGCTCATAGGTAAGAGAGTTCAATCAACCCGGTCGTATTATAAAAATGCCTCGAGCTAGTGCACCTCAAGGCTTCTGGTGCAAGACAGAGACTCTTGAAGCAAGAAAACAACAGCGATCTTTACACCCGAACCCATAATCCAATCTCGTGGCCACATTATCCATCGTCACCATAACAATACCCAGCGAAACAACTGGCGCCGTCTGTCCTGATACAAAGTCCACCGTAAACCGATACTAAACCAACTCCATCACTTCCTACCTCGAACAACATCCTTAACAATGTTGCGGCACTCGCTCGGATCCTCAAATACGTGCCAGGCTTCAGTCGGTACGTGCTTGAATGCCTTTTCGAAGCGTTCAGGCTGGTTCTTCTCTTCGATGCCAACAGCTGCAACGTCGGTAGCTTTGCGGATGAGAATCATCTTTACCCAGCCTGGGAATGTTCGGTAACTGGAAGGAGTAAGCGACAGATCACATGTCCAACATCTGGTATTACTCACATCTCGCCGTATGCCTCAGGATCGGATTGCGTCGAGTCTCCGATGAGAATCAGCTTCTTCTTCGGCAGCCACGAATGAACCTTCTTCATGCGATCCGTCTTGTACTCCTCGGTCCCCATAGTGAGCGCCGACAATAAGCCTGCCACTGTGCGCCAACTCGAGTCACGCAGGATGAGTTGACCTTGAGGGTAGTACCGGTCGCGGAACTCGCGTAGCAGGGGGTACAGGTTGTACGGCGATGCCGACAGGTAGAACCAGGGGGTGTCACGGGGGAGGAGTGTCTGCAAATCTGAAAGAAGCTCAGGCATTCCGGGAACAGGAGTTGGCTCGTCGATAAAGGTAGACTTGAGGATGCCCAGGGGGTCGCCAGTCAAAGTGATCTTGATTGTGTCATCAACGTCTAAAGTCTTGTTAGTCGCAAACATCATGTAGGCAAGAGGGAGTAAAAGCAAACCTGATATAACAGCCCAACCCTCAGGCCCGGCATAGTATGTCTGCATGTCGTGAAGACCCTTGGTTCCAGGGGGCACCAAAGCTGTCGCTTCGACCATGGACCCCTTGTGCTGGCGGTCAACAGACTCGACACTCGTAGTAATACCGTTAATACTGGTGGGTCCAAGCTTGATCTCCTTCTTCTTATGTTCGATCCAGAAAACCCTCGCTGCTTGAATATCCCAAAGGAAAGGCATAATTCTCTCTTCGATGATGTCGCGCTCGGCCGCATCCTCCGCCAGACCCAATGTCGAAGCGATACCAGCCACTATATCCGCCACCCGGCACTTGGGTTCGTTCTCAAACACAGCAGCGACAAACTCGGCCTCCCACTGGTCGGTCTCGGGGTTGCGATACGCCGTGTTATCCATCAACCACACAATATCACCGGCGTCGACAGCCTTGCCGAAGGGGTTCCATCCTGCGATGCGCGAAAGCCACCCTGACACATTGACAGAAGATGAGAGCGCAGTGGCTTGTGCTTTTTGAAAAGCGGCGGATTTGGGATCGGGCAGGTCGTGCTCGACCTTGTCGAAGTTACGGGTTTTTCGCGTGCGCAGTTGCATATCGGCTGCGAAAGCGCTGGGGTTAAAGTCTAGTTTGTCGTCCATCTTGAAGAGTGATAGTGAGCTATAGATATACGATATGGAACTCTGGTGCAAATGTTGCCTCGAGGAGGCAAACGAGGTCTTGTGCTAAGAATGAGTCTTGGGGGCAGCGAGGCTATATCAGGAGCCGCAGGGTCCCGTGGGTGTCTAGGTCAGGTTCAGGGGGAGGGTACAAAGTGTAAACGGGCGAGAGAATAGGCAGCGAGACAGTGTTTTATGTTTATTCCCAGGGTAGAGTCTCACGAAGCACAGAAGAAGGATCGTCTCAGTCACCAGGAGCGAATTAGCAGGTAGCAGGTAGCAAGTGGCAGGTAGAAGAAGGAGCGCCTGCCACAGCTCCCCGAGCCTTGGGCTAGCTTAGTGTCCGTGACCTCATCCACGGCCTCGCAAGTGCAAGGGATAAAGCTGCGAACTTGTGACGTCGCTGCGTGATGCTGACACGCCGATCGTCTAGGCCTGTGGGGGGTGGATCTTACCCGCGTGGGCGCTATACCCCAAAAATGACCATTCCAGAGCCCAAGATTGGCAGTTGGTGGGTGGCTTTGCAAGGGGGATGTGCTTTGCATAAACTATTGAAACAAGAGAGGAATGGACAGACTCGATGAGTCGATGTTCTCATGCTGCCATCATACTCCTGGGGGACCTGTGCCAGGCGAACGGGCATTGATCCCTCCCAAGGATGATCTGCCAACTGCCGTATCACGTCATAACTCAATTTAGCAGCCGCAAGTCTGCATTTAATCTTTGAATTATTTTTAATCAATTGATTATCGTCCTGGATCTTGGCACATCCGCTGACTAGTGTCCCACTTCCCGGCAGATCAATCGGAGCCGGCGATCTCGGCCTCGGGAGAGCCCTTGTTAATATGGGCTGTCAAGGCTCGGCCCGATATTCCAACTCGGACGGACTTTGTGTGATGCGGAGTAAACTGCTCGCACTATTAGACTCATGAAGCTTCCAGATTCGCAGTAGGTATAAAGCTACAATTTCGAAGAATGTACGTATACAAGCAATCATTCGCCGCTCGAGTTCGCCGACTCTGATATTGTACCTACTCCCAAAACGCCAACCGTTCATCCTGGTCTCGGATCGTACATGCATTTCCACGCTTCTCGGGTATCAACCAATACGAATGCCGGATGCAAACCGAAACCAACTAATAGCATACACTCGTTAACCAGGCTACCATCCACCATATAGCCAACCTCGTCTTTCTTTCGAACTGAACAGCTCCTCCTTGATCTCGTTCAGGACCTCCTTTACCACGCCCTCCATAGCCCTCTCGCTGATTGTAAAAGAGTCGTAGAACAGATGGTCTTTCTCGACTTCGCATTCTGTCGTGATCTGCTGCTCATCAACGGCAAGATCCGCTGTCTCAGCCTTGACACATGGTGTCCAGACATCATCAAATCGCATCGAAGCATTTCCCTCCAAAGTTCCTCGGCCTCGCAAGCCTGCCACTGCCGCGTGCTGCATTTCGCCTTCAGTCATGGCGTCGAGGACTACCTTGCCGATATCAACCGCCAGCCCGTTACGCATGGGGTATGGAGCCTCAATAACACGCTCGTCCTCGTCCACCGTTTCTGGGGGCTCATTTGTATCTTCGCTGTGCTCAACGGGCTCGTCGGTCTTGGTTCTTTTGCTCTTGTTCGAAGCCTCGGCGTCTTCCGAGCCAGATATTCTGGGTTTTCTTGTTGCCCTTTCTTTCCACTCGGCAATTGCAAAATCGATTTCCTGATTCCAGTACTTTGTTAATTCGGCAGCATTTCGAGTCTGCTCGACCACGCTATTCGGTGCTGGTGGCCTTGTTCGACCTTGCCATCCAGGCGTGAGTGAAATATCGAACAACATAGGTGCCAGGATACGGAAGCTCTCAAACTTTCGCCTGTCAACCTTGTCAAACGCGCCGGGTGCCGTCAGCTCTCTAATCTGAGACTCGGTCGCGTTTGTCCAGAAGTCGGAGTATGCGATAGAGGTTGGATCTAGTGATCTTTCGTAGAGTACTTCCGCCTGATCAAGGATTAGTCTGACCATGGAAGTGATGACATCCTCTGAGTCAGTTCTTGGCATCGCGGCCATGTTCCAGATTTCCCAGGTGCCGAAGCTGAAGATCCAAAGTGTTTCGCGTGGGGTTTTCTCGGGTGGCGGCATTGCAAGGAAGCTTTTGACTTGACTGACGAGATCGGGGACTTTCGACGGAGTCGGGTACTGTTGGGCGATGTAGTTGAAGTCCAGAGCTGGCCTCTCCTTCAAATCTGTATGGTTGGTGATGTTGACAAGATTCTGGATTTCTGTGTCGTACAAGTCGTTGCTGATGAGACCCCTACTTGATTGACTTTCTGGCACGAATGATAGGTACGAGGTACAGTTCAGCTATATTCGAGTCAGCCACATACAGCGAGCAGGGGAATATTGGTTTTACCTCGACACATAACTCTTCTGTCCACGTCTTACGTTTGGAGGAAGGATCTCGAACGTTGCCCACGACATCAGGTGAGCCAAACACCACAATTCTCAAATTTCCTTCAGGCTCCGGCTCATGCCATCCCCAAGAAAATAATCCTCCGTGACCAATTCCGACCCGTCCACCCGATAGACGATCTGGTAGTACTCCGAAAATAAGGAAGCTGGTGAAGAAAATGGCGGCGATTTGAAGGATGAGTTTGGGTGCGCCGCGCCACACGCGAGCAGAGCAGAAGACGACCACATTCTTTCCGCCAAGTCTGCTCATGACAGAATCATGGCTCTTGCGACGACCGGGAAGTTGGTGATCGTGCTCAGCGGGTGATTTCCACAGTGTGTTGATCATCATGCCTTAAAGCCGTGAAGATGAACTATGCAGAAGCTTGGCGCGGCGAAATCAACACCCTACCTATATGGGCCATTTACAAGAGGTATGTGTGTGGCGAAAAGTGATAGACAAAAATAGAACAAGCCCGGAAAAGAGAAACGCGCTCTTATGCCGACGACCCGGCCGGAAACAACAAATTCGTGAAAGGCGTTTGTGAAAGTGATTAAGCGTGAGCGTTGGGAGGAATGTTGCTTGTGAGAGCCCGTGAGAGCCAGTGATTAAGTTTGAGCGAGGCGTCGATGAACCAGGAACGGACTTGGGCGATGTGAGAAATCACCGAAAATAAACAGATGACAAATTGCAGGGTAAACTGTGAGGCGAGCAAAAGATATGAGAGGGAAATAGAAGATGAAAAGAGGGCAACTCTGCGGAGGATTAGGTGCTACTGCAAACAATGGATAAGGCTGTAAATAAGTTTACTAGAATTCAGCGGGGGGATGCGCAGCTTATCAGGGATATTCCCGTGCGCCTAACAAGTCTAACGCTTCCCCTAAGCCTCAGAACAAGTGTAAATTACCATCGCCAAGACCCATCCCGTTGCCGTTGCGCGGCCAAGAGCCTTCGCAGACTCGGTGTCGTGGGACGTGGCAAGCGCTTCAGGGATTGTGATGCGAAGAATGCAAAGCGTACTCTGTAGATTAGATTCGAAAAGAAGGAAATCCCCGTTCGAATTGTGGGATCTCCATGTGGCCAAGAAACTCAGCCCGCAAATTCCGCTGAGAAGGCCAACGTTTGCTTTGTCGTCAACTTGGTCTGTTTTACGCAGCACCGAAGACTTGTAGCGTCGCGTCACGGCACAGCGGCAGCCGGCCGGCGTGTTTGTACCCACATCCCGGTGCCGTCTTCCGGCCTCGTTACCCGTGATGAACTATTTTATTTCTGATCCAATGCCGCTGCTTTCCCACAGCCGAACTGCCGCAAATTGCACCCAACAGATGCGTCGTCAGCAGTGGAGTCTGGGGTCTCGGCCACCGCTGTTGGCGCCGCCCAGAAACAAAGCCACAGTAGCTCACGGGCCAGGAGTCTCGGTTTCTGGAAGTTCTTGTGGGATGAAAGTGACAAAACGTTTCAGACATATTTCTCCGTGGTGAAGTGTAACAGAACCGTTGGTGATGTGCTGCAGGCTTGATGCTTGCCCACCTTGGACGGCAATAAGGCACAAGACAAACTTTGTAACGACGCACCCGATCGAGTAGATATGGACGGAATGTTACCCAAACAGTTTTCACCAACGTCGACTGTCAGTCTTATCTTAGCGTCTTTGCAGCACAGCACTGTTCCACTACTGCCAGTGGCTTATCCCCAGGTTCGCAGCGCTCGGTTATTACCCCATAACTAGAATCTAGCACGAGCGCCAAGCCTCCACAGCCTGAACGGAACAGCTGTAATCAGGAACTGGGCTTAACGTTATATTGAGGTGTGCTACTGGGGGCAGCAACATGAGAATGGGTTTGTGTGTTGCTTGATTGTCCTACAGTAGAGAGAGGCTTTACGTTTCATCAACGTTCCATCAGACGTTACCCAACCGCGGAACGCAACGGATTCCAAAGCTGTTAACATTCCTCTCGTTTTCCTCTTAGTCTCTTGCGCCTGTTAGATGTATTCTATCGACCGAGATTGTAAGTGAAAATATGGACTACGCTTTGGCCTATTGTTGTTCAATCAAACTGAGGATGGTTACACGATTTTTTGGGAATAGGAGTGCGGCTGCTGATCAACGCACAGGTGCTGCGGGTAACATTGGTCCGTTATTAATGGTTGTATGACCTCACTTCGCTGCCTTTTGTCGTGTTGTTCAGGTCGTGTGTGTTCATAAAGCATTATTGACCCTTTCCAGGTCGATGGAAGTTGACTACATATGACCTGAAAGGTACCTAATTTCGCAGTTAGCATCCACCACCCACCGTAGGCATGGTGCCATTCATATGATGCTTGTATCAATCCGACATGCGATTCTGTGATTAAACTCTGTGGAGGATAACCTTAATAGACGATCTTGGCTCCCAACCACATTTTTAAGTCGTTATAGAAGACGAGCCATGCTATGATTAAGGTGAATCATGTCCGGAGATGGCCATAATTAAAGTGGCAGAGTCAAGATACTTAAGCGAATAGAGGACGGGTCTTGTAGAAATAATATGTCTAAGACTTCCATAAAAACAAGAACAATGCTCACCCTTCGCCAACATGGACCCTCTTAATGACCACTTAGACCGGGAGAGTCATCAAGGGCGACTTGTAAGTGGAGGTAATTAAAGTTGCCCTTTGCGCAAAGCAAGGGATATTCTCGTTTGAAGAGAATTTTGCCCTCAGGAGGACAGATAATCGTGGCCAGAAAAAGCGCATCGTTTACCAACTTTTTGGGTCTTATTGCTGCTATTAATTGGGAGGGATGGGGGTTCTTTTTATAGACTTGGCGCAAAGCCTGATTTACCTCGTTGCAACAACTTAAGCAGCCCCACCATTGGATACCGACTGTGCTTACCGCAGACAACACCGCTATAACTAAATTCTGCGTGTCGGAGCTAAATATTTGGTCCTTTCCAGAGCTTCCCTTGAATCGATACTATTGAGGCTTATGTTACAGTTAATTTGTATCTGTTACTGAATCAGACCCATTGTCTTTCTTTCTGCTGTGATTAAGTTTTTGTTAGGTTGTTTTAAAGTGGTTTATGCACGTGCAACTCATCCTTGCCAGACTTTTTGGATCGGGTGGCTTGAAACCGTAAATCCGTCACCAACCACGCATCAGGGTCGGATTAGGTTATCGCTTGGTGCTGCCTCAGCCTCCTCCCAACAACATCTCATCATCCTCCTCACGGGAAACTACATCGGCCATACGACCGAACTTCCAGGCATTAGCCTCTTCCTTCACGAACGCTACTTGATTCGGTCATCGTCGCATCCCGCATTTAGGAATAGCCTTGGCTCACGCTCCCTTGCTGCCCGCTATCGATACACGGCTCCAGTCATCTCCGTGCCTACCTACCGAATCGACCACCATGTTTGTGTTGTTTATTGCGACTGCGACCCCTTGAGTCATATCATGACCGCGTCTCTATCGCCTTCACCCGCTACTCGCCCTACACCATCGGGTGCTGCCCCACGGGTGCGCTGCCCTCTTTTCACTATCGGTTCACTTACGCAAGCTTGAGCGCTCCCGCGCTCCCCCCACACCAGCCGCCGTCGACATTTTGATTCACTCGCCTTGACGCGGAGCTCGGTTTCTCGGTATGCTGTCCCATCTGCGGTTCCACAGGCGAGGGCCTGCATCGAACCCTACCTCGCCCTCTCCCGACCAACATCCTACTTCACCTGCTGCCGGCCACTCTGCTGCGCCTTTCTCTCCCGATGCGCTCTCTCCAGACTTGCGTCCGACCTCATCGAACTCCCCTGCCCTGCCTCCTACTCTACCACCCATAGCCCGCGTCACCACAGAAGACTTTGGGAGATCGCGAGACAGCCGTCAACATGCTGTCACGACAAGTCCGGTAGATACTCGACCTCAGCCAACTTCGAAGACGTCAAGTTTCATTGGTGGTGTCGCCCTCAGAAATTACCAGCGTGATATCAAAGCGCAAGCTACCGAGGCTTCAGACAGTACAAGACCTGGCCTAGTTCAACATTCAGCTTCCCAGCCAACATTGACCTCAAATAATCCACCTTTGCGGCCATCACCACAAGTTTTGAGAAATACAAGAGCTACCTCCTCTTTCAGTACACCTACAGAACTCCAGAGCTCTGTCGCTCCGCCTACTGGTCGCCGTCCTGCAGGTACCCGGCTGACCACAGAACTATCCTCACTTACACAAACAACAAGCAACAGCGAAAACCTGAAACCCAAGAAAGGCTTACCATTTCTCAAGAAGCCAATGTCGACGTTATTGATGAGGCGCAAGAACAGCCAGCATGCTCCTGACTTGCGCCCATTACCCTTGCCTAAGCAACGGGAGGACCCGATATATGATCCTCGTATCATGGGAACTCGTGTCCATGACTTCAGTGCGCCGCGGCCCAAGAGAAATATCCCGAGCAGAGAGAATACGCAGCCTTCGTTACCCTCGCCAGTTCCCAATTCCGCTCCTCTTCCCACCCAAGAGAGGTTCCTGAACCCGCCTGCCACTCAGGCTGACCAAACTCCTCTTTCAGCCTCCGCTCTGAAGCGACAGGAGTCTAGCAATGCTTCGGGGTCTATTTACTCGCAGGATTCGAGGACTCTAAGGATGACGCCAAGCACAGCCTCTGCCGGAGTTCATGCCCCTGTGGCGGATCTGGTCGCTCTCGTCTTGTCGGACGCACCTCCAGTTCCTCCCAAAGATGATGGTCCAATCTCAGTCCAGCCAAAGTCGCCACAAGCATCACGATTAATCGACGAAGAGGCTTACATTCATGAGGGGTCATCTTCACTCCGGGCTCGTAGATCGAGAGGTCCCTCGCTATCTGGGTTATCGGGCAAAGACATACCTTCAGCGATACCTCGACATATGAAGAGTACATCGTCAAGGTTCAGTTTTGACATGGTTGGTGCTGCAAAGCAGGAAAAGCTCCTTGAGGACAGACATCGACAACGGGAACTTGAGAAAAAGACAGCTGAAGTACCCACCGCCCGAGACTCGCGCTTTGATGATTTTGACGACGATGGATTTGATTACGATGCCATGATGGAAGACGATGGCTTTGAAGAGGAAATTCCTATGGTTGGCGATGAATTTGATGATATGGACGACGGTTTCAACAACGGCTTGAACGATGACATCAAGGACCATATTGGCAGCAATATTGACATGTCGAACAACCCCCTGGTCCATCCCGACAACAACATGAATAACACACTCAACAGAAGCTTGGATGATGAGCCAGATGAGGATTTTGATCCAGATGACGACCAAGAAAACTTTTCTGGTTTTGTCTTCCAGCGGTCAGGCCCTACATCAGCTTTGACTAGTCCACGCAGCGCAGGGCTCTTACCGACCCCGAGGGATGCCGAAGGCAATCGGATTGGATACGCAATGAGTCAATACACTCCAAACATGCTTGGAGGTTTATCCCCCACCCACCCTCTTGACCAACAAATGAACAAAGAGATGCAGGCGGGTGGGCTGGGGATTCAAGGACTAGATGTCCCGAGGGTGCCCAGCCTCGAGAATGAGGCAGCATTCCAGAAGAACCAGGACCTGTCACCCATTGACACAGGACGTACATTAAATGATGACGAACTCTATTACGATGATGGGATGCTGGAATTCGAGAGGAACGAATTTGCTGAGGATCTTGCTGCCCCACCAGAATGGGATGATACCCCCTTTGATGAATCAATATTTGACAACAATGACACCGATAAGTTTGGCCGGCCGATAGCGGGCGCCTTCGCACAAGCACAATCGTTGAATCGACCCGGAGATCAAGATGAACCGAATCGGATATCTGATACGACAGCACCATTCTCTGCAGGCTCAGAGGTTTCTAAGACAACGGCTCATACATCGCTGAGTGCTGGTGACAAGCAAGCCGACGAATCAGATGCTCCTCAAGACAGCCCTGTCGCGGAGTCACCTTCTGGCCCTTCTGGCATGCCTCTTTCATCGTCGCCTCAGGACGGTGGTTCTTTGGCAGCATATCAAGCTGCTCTCGTTGCGGCAACTCTCCAGGCGGCAGCATCGGGCAAGTTCCAACGGGGCTCTTCGCCGCCGCCTGACGATACTATCTTGTCTGAGCAGAGCCATTCGCCAAACCATGACAACTCCTTCAAGCAGGATGACTATGAAAGCTTTGACGATTATGGCGATTACAATGATTCTTATGAAAACATGGCTGAATTTGAGCTTGACGATGATACTATCATTGCCGAGGCTAACGCGAGTGCTCTGGCTAATGACTGTGATGGTTGGTACGGTCAGGAATTTGGGTTCTACTCAGCAGCGGCTGGTCAACAGCAAATACCAGACTTTGAGTACGCCAATGGTGGCTTCTTCGGCCCCAAGGGTGGTCTGGACCGCTCTAGCAGTGGACGTATGATCTCAAGGGAGCCGAACCTAACACCCATTACAGAGCGATCCGAGTATTCTAACAGAAACTCGTTCATGAGCCTTGGTATGCCTGGGTTCGGCGGAACAACACCTCTTCAAAGTCCTGGCCTAGCTCAACTTGCTCTCATGAGCGACCGTGGCGATGAGATGACCTTGTCTGCCCTGCTTCGCCTTAGGTCTAGAGCATGGGGTGGCTCCCAAGCCAGTCTCGTGTCGAGCCAAAATGGATCCCCTCGTGAAGAGAGGGGTGATCTATCCAGTTCACCGTGGGGCCAGAGCATTGTGAGTCCGTCAACGTTCCATACTCGAAAGAATTCGGTCTTGTCTACCATCAGCTATGACTCGGACAGTGTTAGTGCATCAGGAAGCCCAACTTTGACAGGTGGTATTCCTGGATTGATGTTGTCTCCGCCTCCTGTTCCGTCGCTGGCTAAGCTCGAAACCGGCGTAAAAGAGGGTGTACCGATCGCACCTCTTAACGTCAGCAGGCCTACATCAAAGACCTTTGACAACCCCATCTCACCGATTTCCGATTCCGAAGAGAGCATGCCACCATCAGCGATGGTGAGCCCACTGGAGTCTTCCAACAGGGCCAGCATGGCTGAGTCAAGCTCAGCTCCTAAGCGTCCTGGCATGGGGCACCGACACAAAGGTTCAGCTGATAGTATATCATACACCAAAGAGGAGGATAGTGGCGCTACACGCTGGGTAATGGAGCGACGACGCACTGGAGAATCTGGACAGGTTGAGATCCTTGAGCGAGAAGTTCTTGAAGGAGGACGGATATAGGATGTGGTGCCCTGCTGCTTAACGAATGACTAGAAATGAAACGGAAAAGGTGCATACTGTTACACTATCGAATCAGGAGTTTGGACTGGGACTGGATATATACACAAGATAGCGGTGCGAGCCGTAGGCCCTTGGGATATGGAATACGAGCCTAGGCCATGCACAGGACGGAGCAGGAGCAGAAAAAAAGTTACTAATGGCGTTGAGGAGCTATATATAAGATAACCTGGTACTTGTAGGTCTTCAGCTGTTTTTGTGCATATTTTAGGATGATGAGGAGTCTCACGGTCCAAGCGTCAGATATGACAGAGCGTATAAAAAAGAATGACTATCCAAAAGTATTATAGTGTGACTTCTACTAAGACTACCTTATATTGGTTCCGGTCCTGCCTGGACTTGCCCTATGGCTCTTGTATAATGGACTGCAGTGCCCCTTCCTTACATCCGGATGAAGCACCGCAAGAAGTCGTGGAGGATTCTTGCCTCTGGACTGTCCTTCACGTTACAGTCCTGCGTTTCAAAAGGGGAGGGCACGAAGCGGTTTCAGTGCGACTGCCACTTGGAGTAACAGCAAATTCCACCTTCTTCGTGCCTCCTCATCACTTGTGGGAGGCACTTGAAACTCTCGTCCTACAACGCGAATATCAAAGATCCAACGGTTTCCCTTCTACAATCTCTCAAGACTACTTTGGAGCACTTTTGGAGTCTTCTTGGAACTGTGTCATTCGCTTCGTTGATCACAACTCTCAGCCTCTCCTCCTTCTACTCTACGCGAACACTCTTTTGTGCCCTAAAATGTTTTCATTTTTGGTACCAGCAACGGTGCTTGCCTTGCTAGGCGCTTTATCTCTCGCGGACGACGCCCCAGTCAACGACTTGAGGGCGTACAATAGTGGTTATCTCGGTCTATTCCCCTCTCAAGACTTCATATCTTCAAATGTTGTCGCCCCCGTTTTCCAAGTCACCACCTTTGAGCCCAATCTTGTTGATGATTCGGGATTTCTCTTCCTGACCATGGAGCATAACGGCAAATCAGGGCCTGCTATCTTCTCCAGCAAGGACCTCAGCCTTGTGTACGCCGATCTCAGATATGAGCAGACATTTGATGCTCGTGCTCAAGTAAGGAACGGTGGCAAGTACCTTACTTTCATTGAGGGCGGCCGCTGCCACGCCTTTGACGCCAATTACCAGAAGAAATGGACCGTATCCATTCAGGATCTTGGAAATACCGAGGCCAACATTCACGACTTCGAATTCACTGCACAGGACACTGTTCTCATGACTGCGTATCAGGATATCAGATACAACTTGACTGCCATTGGGGGGGAAATAGACGGCTGGCTGAGCGATTCCATCTTCCAAGAGGTCGAGCTTGACACCAACAGGGTCACTAACGTTTGGAGATCATTCACCCACATCAATCTGACTGACACAATGGTCAAATACAACCCTAAGACGACTTTCATGGGTGGTGACGGTTTCGACTGGTTCCACATAGACAGCATCTTCAAGGTATGTACCACTATCTCAAAATCTCCAAGAGACACACACTCAAGGCACGCAGACATCAAAAGGTCGTTACCTGGTTTCATCGAGGGCGCTATCGGCAATCATCCTCCTCGAAGCGGACAGTTTAAACCCACGTTGGATGCTTGGGGGAAAGGGCAACCAGTTCAAAGACCTCAGCGGCGGGAATGCGACCAAGTTTTCACACCAATATAATGCGAGGTTTGTTCAAGGTAACGAGAGCCAACTCAGTTTCTTCGATAACCGGGTCACTGAGAGCGGATTCTGTAGCAAGGGAAATTGTTCTCGAGGCGTTGTTGTGGAACTTGACTATGATGAAATGACAGTCAAGCTCTTGCATGAGTTTTATCACCCCCAGAAAATCTCTTCGGGTTCGGGAGGCAGCGTCCAAGGCTTGGACAACGGAAACTTTCTCGTCGGTTGGGGTTCGAATCCAGGAGTCACTGAACATACGCCCAATGGAACTGTCGTCATGGATATTCAGCGAGGAGTCATACCGCACGTTTCTGAAGGTAACTCTGATGCCGATATGTCTGTTTATCGTTCGTGGAAGATGGATTGGATCGGCCGGCCACCGTGGGGTCCATCTATCACTGCCTCAAATGCAACCATCTACGTGTCCTGGAACGGTGATACCCAGGTTCATCGATGGGAAGTGGTAGGTCCAGTTGCGATCTTGTATCATATGACTGAGCTGACACTGTGGCAGTATGCTGGTGAAGATGACAGAAACGTCACTGCTCCTCCCCAACTTCTCGGTAACTCGTCCCGGTTTGGCTTTGAGACAGAAATTCGTCTGGAAGAGTCATCACTTCCCAAGTCCGCACGAGCTGTCGCCGTGAGTCAGAGTGGCAAAATCCTTGGCTCCACGGCTACCGTTGATCTTGCGAGCGGCGAGCTTCATGGCAACAGCAGCAGTATCTGGGTTTTGAAGGCGAACCCTTCTGGTGAAGAGCCGAGTGACGACCCTGGTGGTGAGGAGAAGGGGGATGATGAGGAGGATATTTCATCTCATATCAAGCCCTCGGTGAGTTCAGTATTTGCTCTTTTACTTGCCATTGCTTTCAACCATTTGTTGTAGGCTGAGCCTAAGTTAGTCCAGGGTTGAGACTAGAGAAATATTTTTGGTGCCGATATTTGGCGAAGTTTTTACAGGGTGAGGAGGTCGAACGATTCAATAGTATGAGCACGTGCAATTACTTTCTTAAAGATAAGGAGGCTCTATCAGAGATAGCTATTCAAAGCAAATTTTATGACTGAGTGAAGTGGCGATGTCGAGTTGCAAAGAGCCGTGATACAATCACTCGAGGTCTAGGGTGGCCGGCTGACTCAGCCAAGCTCCATCAACTTCATTGCCGTCATTATAACTTCACAGCTTTGCTTGACTTCACTGAGTCCCATCACACTCGGGTTCCTTTGTACTCCGACCGGTCTTTTCAGTATCGAAATCTCGAGAGACAGAAAAAAAAATGTCTCTATCCCTTCGCAAAACACCCTTCATATGCCGACGTTGCCTTGTAGCGTCTCGCCAGCCCCGGCCACTGCCACTTACTCACTATTCGTCGCAAGCCACCGCACCCAAGACTGAGGATCAACAAGAAAACAAAGCAGCCAAAAATGAAGATAGAAAAAGCGGCGCATCGGCCTCGGTCAAGGAGCCAGGGCCGATGTCTCGACGCTTAGAAGAAGCCACAGAGGAAGCCCTCTTTACTGGTGGAAGAGCCGGACGTCGGGCCGTCGAGGACGCAGGTTTCTCAGAAGAGCTCAAGGAGAGACTTTTCAATAAGATCGCCGATGCCACTTTCAAATCCGAAAATGCTAGCGCTTTTGCAGAAGCTGGCCTCTCGTCAACAGCAGGCGAGGGTACGCGATATATCGCCTCGGCACAAGCGTGGATGGGAGAAGAGAACCCTGCAGACACGGCGCTTCGCATGCTCGATGATGCTAAGAAACCCCTGGCTCCTGGCCTTAGGGGCAAGTTCCAGCCTCCTCCTGTGGACATGCGATTGCAAAGACAGCCAAGGCGATCTGCTGGAGAAAAGGTGGCCAAAGCGAGGGATAAGGTGAATACGTACGTTGGTATGGGTGGTCAACAGTCCAATAATGGCATGAGTGAGGATGAGAAGGAAGCTTGGCGGAAAGAATTAAGGGAACGGTTTGAGCCTACAGCGAGAGCTATGCCAAACACAATCACTGGCCTTGCAGCGTTGGCGAACGAGCGTATCGAGAATGCCATAGCAAGAGGACAGTTCAAGAACATCCCCCGCGGCACAGGAATCGAGCGTGACACACGTGCTGATAATCCCTTTATCGACACTACGGAGTACATCATGAACAAGATGATTCAACGACAGGATATGGTTCCGCCATGGATAGAGAAGCAGCAGGAGCTTGCCAAGGAACTCGGGACATTCAGATCTAGAATGCGAAACGACTGGCGACGCTTTGCTGCGAGGATGATTGCGTCGCGGGGCGGATCGCTGCAGGAGCAGATGCGCAGAGCAGAGGAATACGCTGCTGCGGAGGAGGTGCACAACCCAATTACACGAAAGAATGCGGATGGGGAAGTGGAAGAGCTCAAGGACGCTTCGCCGGTGGTTGGAAGGCCATTTCGGGATTCGGACTGGGAGAAGGCCGAGGCAGGATACCATAAGCTATCGGTCGAGCGTCTTAATGCTCTGACGCGAAGCTACAACCTCATGGCGCCGGATCTAGCCAAGAAGCCGTACTTTTCACTCGAGCGGGAACTCAAAGCGTGCTTTGCTGAAGTTGCACCCACAGTTGCTCGCGAGATCCAGGATCGTGCGACGGGTGGGAGGGCGAGGAGTTTAGGTGGAGGCAAAGCAGGTAAGCAGACGGGGTTGCTGGAGGCATTGACCGGAGGTGATAATGTCAAGATCCATGTCGAGGCGCAGGAGAAAGCATATGGGATGAGGGAGTGGTGGAGAGACTTGTGGAAGAAGAATTGAGGCAGATAGCACTGATGAGTGGGTGAGGCTTAGCAGCAGCAGCCCTGTATAATAGAACATTCATCATCTCTTCTAAGAGCTCTATCATCACTGCATATGACTTGTCTAGCTTGCCTCGAGTGGTTTTGCTCACGCGAACCCACCAACTAACCAGGCCCAATCTGTGACATTAAGGAACTCGCACAATTGGGACATGGCAACCCCCCCTGCTTTGCCATGTCAAGTCCCCGGCCCTTCCCCAGACAGTTGGTTGGAGACTATCAGCAGTAGTCCCCGCACGATGCCATCGTGACCAGGTGGTGATAGAGAAGAGTCCCACTCTAAGATCACGGTCTGAGTGTATGCGTATAATATCATGGTGTACGGATAAAGCAGTGGTACTTCCCAAGCGGGTTAAGGTTTGGCCTTTCGCATGATCGGTTAGCAAACATGAGCCGCATATGTCTTGGCTTTGGAGTTTGGAGTAGCATGTTTTATATTTGCAAATGACAGTCAGACTTCAGTCCAGTTACATCATGGTCCATCAATTGATATGCAAACTCCCGGAACCTCCAACTCAAAGGTCACGAAAACGACAGCAGAATGCCTTTTTCGTCACCGCGTGAGGGATGAAAGATAAATGAACGGTGAGAGAACGTCGGCCCTACCACGGACGTTGAGAGAATTCTCCAATTATCTCGGTAGCTCCAGGGGTTCATAGCGCTAACTGGCTGTCGATTGCGGATTGTTCTAGCTTCTGTCAGCCAAGATGAGGCTCCGCAGCCATAATTAGTCGGGGTTTGAAGAGATAAGCTTGGCTGCGATGTCAACGACTGTCAATTGCCAAGACAGGGCTTCACAAACTTGCCTATGGCCATTCGATATTGTGCACCTTTGTCGCTAGTCTTTCGTCTTCTCAGCGGTTGAAAAAACTCGCGTCGAAGCACAACTGGTCTCCGGATCGAGAGGAACCATTTAGCGGGTAAATGCAAAGAAAGGCCCACTTGAAAAGGGCAAGGGTATGGGTGAGAAATGCGATGCCATGTTCCTCACATGTGCCATTGACCGTGTCTGTCTGCGAGTCTGTTAGTGAATACAACGACCACAGGGAGATTACAAGCTCTGGACTCTGGACTTTGAACTCTGGACTCTAGACTCTGGGCTCTGGACTTGCACTCCATTCTTTAATGATCCTGCCATACTCGGTCTGGCATGGTTTGTCCCGCTTTGATCCGACCATCCGCCGCCCCTAGGATAAAAATCGTCAATATCTGGGTCCATTTTTACCAAAAAAAGGTCCCTCCCAGACTCCATCAGACTTTCTCTCTTTCTGTGTCCTCTTTCTGTTTTGCTTGTCCTCATCCTCTGTTGCTGCTACGTACTGGTGTAGATCGTGCGTGCGTAAAGGGTTGCCGCCATCGTTGTCACCCACCTTGTTCCTGTTACCTTCGCCGTGTCTCGGTAGGCCTATTTGAAGTGACACTTCCTCCGCGCATGTCGAACTTCAAGTCTGTATGACCTTGTTCAACCTTGAGCCTTCCAACACCGCTTTAAAAGAAAATCACATACAGCTCTGGATCAGAGCCTTCAGTCTCTTGTGCTTCCCTCATATTCGTCTCTAGCCTTCATAGGCAGACCTTGATTGGCTGAAGCAAACATCGAGTGCCGTGGACTGAAACAGCAGAAGCCATGGCCGACATCCAAGAGAAGGTGTCGCCAGCCCCGGCCCCGGCCCCGCCTCCAGAGACCACTGCCGATAACTCGGCCCCCGTGGACTCGGCCGCTACGGACAACTCTGATGCACGCAAGGCGCATATTAACATTGTCGAACATGCCCGTTCTGCCGCCCATAAGGAGCGCAACATGACCATCCGTCAGGGCATCAAGCTCTATCCTAAGGCCATCTTCTGGAGTATTCTTATCTCCACGTGCATTGTGATGGAGGGCTACGACATCTCCCTCGTTAATAACTTCTGTATGTGTTGATTAGCCCCTTTGCAGCTTGACACGTGCGCTTCAATTCAGATGCCCAACTATGGGAACCTTTCGAGATAGTGAGCCTTGATGTAGTTATGCCCACCTACTGACACCTCATATCAGACGCCTTTCCTCAGTTCAACAAAAAGTATGGTGTTCTGGGAGATAACGGAGAATACCAGGTGCCTGCTGCTTGGCAGGCTGGCCTGAGCAATGTAAGTCTTCTGCCCAACATTCCCCGGCTCAGACACTTACCAGCAACTCAAATAGGGAGCCCACTGTGGTGAGATCATTGGTCTCTTCATCAATGGTTGGATCTCTGAACGATTTGGCTATCGCTATACTGTCATGGCATGTCTTGTCTGTGTAGCCGGCTTCACAACCATATTCTTTACCGCCCAGAATGTCCAAACTCTGCTCGTTGCCGAGATCCTGTGCGGCATTCCATGGGGTATCTTCCAAACACTGACTATTACGTATGCGTCCGAGGTCTGTCCTGTGGCTCTTCGTGGCTACTTGACCACATACGTCAACTTCTGCTGGGGGCTGGGCCAGGAGATTGGTATAGGAGTAATTCACTCTATGCTTAAGCGCGAGGATGAGTGGGCGTATCGTATTCCCTACGCTCTCCAGTGGATATGGCCGTTGCCACTCCTTATTGGCATTTTCTTTGCGCCTGAATCACCTTGGTGGCTAGTCCGAAGAGGTCGTAACCAGGATGCCAAGGAAGCACTGCTTCGTTTGACCAGTCTGGACCGTGAGACTGACTTCGACGCCGACGAAACCATCGCCATGATGGTGCACACCACTGCCCTGGAAGAGAAGATTACAGCAGGAGCATCCTACTGGGACTGCTTTAAGGGTACTGATCGCCGCCGTACAGAGATCGTGTGTATGGTCTGGGCCATCCAGAACTTGAGCGGCAATTCCTTCTCCAATTATTCCACGTATTTCCTTGAGCAGGCCGGACTTTCAGCTGACAAGGCATACTCATTTGCACTCGGCCAGTATGGTATCAATATGGCCGGAGTCTTTGGCGCCTGGGGACTTATGAGTCTGGGTATTGGCCGACGATCGTTGGTTCTCTATGGACTCTGTGGTCTCTGTTCCATGCTACTCATCATGGGGTTTCTCGGTTTGGCGCCCGAAGCCCATCGAGCCCAGTCATCACTGGCCACTGGCTGTATGATGATCATTTGGGCGCTCTTTTACCAGTTAACCATCGGTACCGTATGCTATTCTCTGGTTGGAGAATTATCATCCCGTCGTCTGCAGATCAAGACAGTTGTGCTTGGACGTAACCTTTAGTAAGTCACAGCCACCAGGAGAGACTGAGGATACTGTCCTCAGTTGGCACATGAGCCAAAATTGAAATTTCGATCTGGATAGCTAACCTGATGGCGTATAGCAATGTTGTGGGTATCATCAACAGCATCCTCACACCATATATGCTCAACCCTACGGCCTGGGATTGGGGCAATTATGCGGGATTCTTCTGGGTAAGAAATCGACCCTGGCATGTTCGTTGTAGATATGCGCAACAGTACTGACAAAAGAAACAGGGCGGAATTTGCTTTTTGTGCATCATCTATACTTTCTTCCGATTGCCGGAACCAAGTGGGCGCACCTTTGCAGAGCTTGACGTGCTTTTTGAGCGAGGTATCAGCGCAAGAAAATTCGCGTCAACTGAGGTGGATGTTTTCCATGAGACAGTAGAGGAGAATGTCCTGAACCGCTACGAGGAACTTGCGGATACGTCATCTGAGAAGGCTCACGATAAAGCATAGGTCAACACTCGACGATTGACCAGACACATTCCTTCCTGCATCCTTTGCTCCAAACAGTGCATGTAGGAAAACAAGGGTGTTGGGGGAAAGTTATGCCTCAGCTTGGGTGATGTTAACCCAGAAAAGTATTGCAAGATCACCTGGGCTGTGCCACATGCAAGATGGAGAGATCTTGGTAAGGAAATATCTCGGATCTTGGTCGGCATTGGCATTCGAATTATGAAGGCGTTGGCGTTTGGGAGCAGTGTCCATGAATTATGGATTCGGAATAATCAAGCCAAAAAGGAAGGAAGGAAGGCTGCAAAATGCTTCGTTAGTTGAAGACGCCATGATAATTGACTTAATGATTGCCATTGTCGTGTTCTATGCTTTGAGTTGTGGGCTTAATATTGTCCCATATCATCTTTAACAGCCCCCCACGTTGTTGGTCATTTCAGTTCGAAACGTCTTTGGGAGCTGGAGAATCCACGTTGACTACGTCATTAACGTCTGAAAGCTCATTTATATCGTCTGCACTTACAAGACGATAATATGCCGCATTCTGAGTATTGTTTGCTGGTGTCTGCAAGCCATACGGGACCGGGCCGGTCACGAGGACGACACCGGTGAATAGGGAGAGCGTACGGCTGGACAAGCGGAACGTGTTTCAAGCGTTGACAGCGGGCCCACTGCCCACAGGTCCGGCGGAAGACCCAGAAAATTACGCGCGGTGGCCAGGTCGGAGTCGACCGGGCGATTGGAGAATAAATCGACTGTCTTTTGAAATATGTCAGGGTCCGGTGCGGCTGCTGACGGGTTTCTTTTCTCGCCCCATTCTCGGTGTGGCTTCATATATATGCCGATGATCCTAGCAGATGTATGCCGGCGGTATTGTGATTGAAGATGGTTTAGTAGCGGTCTTCGAAGGTCGAAAAAGGGCTGAGCAGGTAGATAGACTATTACAAGAAACCGGTGTTCTTGAACAAATAATATTGGGCGAATGAGCCGGGACTTGTGGCATGTGCAAAATGCTCTAAACAATCGTGAATATGGTCGACAAGGATCGATTGTAAGGACGCAAGGATACTGTAGCTAGATCCCGGGGTTCCAAGCGGCCTTGATGGCTTTGGGTCCTAGCTCAGATCATGCTATCCTACCCTGGCTGGCAGGCAGGTCAGTTGTGGACGAGGACGATATGAAAGTGATAATCCCATCTCTCATTGATTCAATTGGAAAACACGGCCAACCATGTTTGTTGTGTTCAGAAAAGTGAATTATGTTGGACAAAAGGAACAAGGTTAGAACAGCCGCCTCATGCGCACCACTTAGCTTGAGACGCTTCCGGGTTCATTGGAGAGAAGGAGCTACATATCCAGATCACCCCAAGGGGGTAAGGCAAGAACAAGGGATTCTTCAATGGTCGGCAGGGCCAATATCCTTATAAATGGATAAATAAATTTGCATAAAGCTTTATATACGGTTGCAAGAGGTACTAGAGTTAGGCTTCTATTAAATAAACAGAGCATAAAGCTATACAATGTCGTAATCTTGCGCACCGAGGCTCCAGGTAATGTTCCTGGGAAGTATCGCCTATAACTGAAATGCGCAGGGCCATTGCTCACACGCCGATGTCCGGGGTAACCCCACTAGAATTTCAGCAAAGTCCACCGAAAAATGCCCTGGTCAAGGTGAGCTCATTCTGTGGGAGCTGCTTCGAGACCCCATAAATTAAGGGTCTGCGTTCAGTTGGTCGCCCTTGATTGGACAGCAGCACCTCTAGCCCGGCTCCGAAGAGGCCCGATCGACAAAATGTAGACACCATGCCATTGCCCAGTCACCTCCGCTATAGAATCGCCTCAAGTGATCCTACTTCTCCTCCCGTTCTTTCTTTCTTCTTCTTCCTCCTCCTCCAACCTCACCTCTGCCATCAACCCATCCCTCACCACCAACTTCACAATGCTGTCCACTCTCCGAGTTGCCAGCCGTCGGGCTGCCCGTCCTGCCCAGTTCAACTTGGCTGCTATCCGCGCCGCCTCTAACTGGGCCAACGTTCCCCAAGGCCCTCCTGTATGAAGCTTCCTCACTGTTCTGTACATGATCTTATGCTGACCTATCGCAGGATGTAAGTGGTATTCCACAAACTTGAGCTTTGCGCCAGCTCTGTTGCTAATCAATTGCTTGTTTTCACTCTTGACAGGCTATTCTTGGTACGTACGAGGGCTCCCGCAATGCGCTCCGTTCCCCCGGACACCACACAACATGCGCCAAAGCAAAATCGTCTCACCTAAGTCAACATTGGTATTAACTTGTCTCTCCAGGTATCACCGAAGCCTTCAAGGCCGACAAGTTCGACAAGAAGATCAACCTGGGTATGTTGCGACGTCATCCCCACACCATTCCGAATGCGGAGGTATCTCGCTGTTCCTCGACCTGATCTGACTCGACTTGTATACAGGTGTCGGTGCCTACCGTGACGATGCTGGCAAGCCCTACGTCCTCCCCTCCGTTCGCGAGGCCGAGAAGAAGGTCGTGGAGGCCAAGATGAACAAGGAGTACGCTGGCATCACCGGTGTCCCTGAATTCCCTCCCGCCGCTGCCAAGTTGGCCTACGGCGCCAACAGCCCCGCCCTGGACCGCATCACCATCACCCAGACCATCTCTGGTACTGGTGCCCTTCGTGTCGGAGCTGCTTTCCTCGCCAAGTTCTTCCCTGGCGAGAAGAAGATCTACATCCCTCAGCCTTCGTGGGCTAACCACAAGGCCGTCTTCAACCACGCTGGTCTTGAGGTCGAGCAGTACAGCTACTACGACAAGAAGACCATCGGCCTCGATTTCGAGGGTATGGTTGCTGATATTAAGGCTGCCCCCAACGGCAGTATCTTCCTTTTCCACGCCTGCGCCCACAACCCTACTGGTGTCGACCCCTCCCAGGAGCAGTGGAAGCAGATCTCTGATGTTGTCAAGGAGAAGGGCCACTTTGCCTTCTTCGACATGGCTTACCAGGGCTTTGCCAGCGGTGACACCGACAAGGATGCCTTCGCTGTTCGCTACTTCGTTGAGCAAGGCCACAACATTGCTCTGTGCCAGTCTTTCGCCAAGAACATGGTACGTCTTAAAACAATTTGGATCTGAGCAATTCACTAACCGTTCTATAGGGTCTCTACGGCGAGCGTATCGGTGCCTTCTCCATGGTCTGTGCCGATGCCGACGAGAAGAAGCGCGTCGACTCTCAGCTCAAGATTCTCATCCGACCTCTGTACTCCAACCCTCCCATTCACGGTGCCCGCATCGCCGCCGAGATCCTTAACAGTCCTACCCTCTACAAGCAGTGGCTCGGTGAGGTCAAGCAGATGGCTGACCGCATCATCACCATGCGTGCTCTCCTCAAGGAGAACCTTGAGAAGCTCGGCTCCAAGCACGACTGGTCTCACATCACCAGCCAGATCGGTATGTTCGCTTACACTGGTCTGACTGCTGAGGAGATGACCCGTCTCGCTGAGGAGTTCTCCGTCTACGCCACCAAGGACGGCCGTATCTCCGTTGCCGGTATCACTTCTGAAAACGTCGGTCGTCTTGCCGAGGCCATCTACAAGGTCAAGGGTTAAATATACGATGACGATAGTATAAAATTGAGGAGGATGAACGTTCAATAAATTGCAACGCCTCAAGCGAACGATTTCTTGGATGTGACATGACAGCTACGGCCATGAATGCTGTCAGGGCGGATGGACTGAAATACCCCAAGTCTTGAGTCTGGGTCAAGCATCTGGCTTGGCAAACTAACGACGAGACGAAGACAACCCAAAGTAGGATGTATGAGTAACCTAAATAGAAGACGCTGATCTCACGTATTTGATCTACCTCTCATGCGCATCCTGTTGACTCCTAAGATGCCAAGAACTAGAAAAGCAACATATTCTAGGCAGATATCAAGTACAATCTATGCTAACAACAATTTACATCTTTTAAACCCATCACCCCATCATTAGTTTTCATACAACATGAATTAGTCTGAAACATAACGTGTCTCACAATTACCACCTTTCTTAACCCTGGTTCAATCGGTCCAGGTCCTTTCCTACATCATCCATTTGCCTTGTCATTTCCCGATAGACCCTTGCCATCTCTCTCATCTTTTTCTCCTTGCTCTCTCCGCCTTCGACGCCGACGCCGTACTCTTCTAGCTCAGCAGCCAGGCCACGGATGCGCTCTTCACTCCGCATCCGGGCGTCGCGCAAGTGAGCACCGTAGTTCTTCAGAGCAGCAACTGCCTCAGGTGTATATACTGCGCGACGAACAGAGGCAGCGGTTATAGAGGCATCGGCATCGTGTCGGCGGGCGTGCAGGGCGACTTCTGCAGCACGGAGCTCCAGGCTGCGAGCTACGACGCCATGCTTCACCTCCAGGGCGCGAACCAGAAGGCTCAGCGCATTACTTGCCGCATGGAGAAGGGATGTTAGGGCGGCCAGGGAGCGTAGACGATGGGCGCTGAGATCTGCTTCGGCGGTGGCAAGATCCGAAAGCCAGCTCGATAACGTGGTCGGCAATGAAGCGATGTGGCGGTGGAGGAAAGAGGGGTTCGTAGAGGGGTGTGCGATTCGCGCAAGACCTAACGCCCACGTACGTAGATTCGAAGCGATAATCGGCGCAAGAGCTGGGAGCAGAGTCTCGAGGTCTGAAAGGGGAGGATGGGCGAATAAGAGCTGGAGAGTATCTTGAGGAAGAGGCGGATTGTTGGCGTCAAGGAGTGGAGGAAGCACAATCAAAAGATCGAGAAGAGGCTCTGGAAGTGAGGGTTGTTGCTGTTGCTGAGACTTTGGCTCGCCTGCTTGATGGTTTTGGGGCGCTCGTAGACGAGAGGATGCTCTTGTTGCAGGCGGTGTACTCGACGGTGTTGAGCTTGAGATGGCCCGAGTTAGGAGATGTTGTTTTGCTGAAATAAGGCGCCGACGGTCAAGTTCCTGTAAGTCGAGTCAGAACTATATTATTGCACATGGTCGATAATTGGGTAAGTAGTCTCCTACCTCTCGAACTGCAGCCCGCTCCTTAGCTCGAGGGTCGTTCTTCGTCGACCCATCCGGATTAAGAACGACATTTGTAAGTTTGTTATAAAGGTTTGAAAAATCTGGATTGTTCTGCAGAACAGAATCTTCCACAGGTGGAAGCATTGTTATCGTATATCAAAACCAGCTGTAAACGCTGGTATGATACTCATTGTTTGGTTTGTTGTTAGTGAAGCTGTAGTGGAGCCATCACGAAGAGAGCACGATATCACCTGATTGGGCAATGCGCTTCCTAAGCTGAGCAGCCCATGTCTCCGGCGCCGGAACATCACACCCCTCCGAACAACGACAGCCCAAAAATCTCAACGCCAAAAGGTGAAGGTCAGAGATATCGTCGACGGATCAGCGCATCTTGAAGGGGGCAGTCCGCGCTCGAATATCTCCGCCCACCTCGACGCCAATTGCGGCCAATGCCTCACCTATAACCAGAAAAACCAGACACCGACACCGGATCCCGATACTATGGCATCCTGGGCCCCCGCGCGGCCGGCTCTGAGGGCCTTGACTTCATCAACGTCAACGACTCCCGCCCGACTCTTCAGCACAACTCTCCCTCAGCAGACAAAGACGATCAAGTCACACCTTCTACCCAACCGTTTAATTCCCCCATATCCCTATGGCGAACGTCAAGTCTACAAGCAATCCAACAAGGGTCTGTACGGCTCTGCGAGAATTCGCTTTGGTAACACTGTTGCGGAGAAATACAACAACAAGGCCCGTCGTTTCTGGCGCCCCAACGTCCACGTCAAGGTCTTCAAGCTTCCTGCCATAAACGCCAATGTCAAGACCCGTCTTACACTCCGTGTTCTTAAGACCATTCGCCGTGAGGGTGGTCTGCAGGAGTATCTCCTCAAGAGCAAGCCCGCAAGGATAAAGGAGCTCGGTCCCGGTGGCTGGAATCTGAGATGGCTTCTTATGCAGTCCAAGGCTATTCAGAAAAAATTCAACGAGGAGCGCATTGCGCTGGGTATGGAGCCCAAGGAGATCGAGGACCGGGACGATATTATTCAGTATGCGCTCGACTTCGCTACTCCCGGTCCTCTGAGCAAGCGCAGCCAGGCGACGTTGGGCGAGCTCAGGGCACAGGAGTTTGTGCTGGGCGATGAGGACTTGGCCGATTTGGAGGGCATTGAGGAGCTATCGGATGAGGACGAGGCGCTATTGCTTAAAGAGCTTGACAAGGCAGAGGCTGAAGTCACGGCGACGAAAGGCCAGCAAAAGATTACGGTGTAAAATGTTTTATGTATAATATGTAACAAAACCCCCTTTTCAACGCCTTCCAACCATTGTATCATCAACCCATCAAAGCCAACATAGAAAGAGACTTTTTGTTCATGTTATCATTTCGATGTTTGCTATCTAATCCAAATATGGTATCACTTTTAATCTAGAAACGGAGATCCCATCCAATCTTGGGACCCAACTTGGGCAGTTCGTCGGCAACGCTCTGCACATCCTTGTCGCCACGACCACTCACGCAGATGACAATATCTTCACCCTTCTTCATCGTCTTGGCAAGCTCAATGGCACCATAGATACCGTGAGCAGTCTCAAGGGCGGGGATGATACCCTCGAGCTGACTCATGAGCTTGAAACCAAGGAAGGCCTCTGCGTCAGTCGCAGCAACGAACTTGGCTCGCTCGTTGTCCTTCCAAGAGCTCAGCTCAGGGCCGACACCGGGGTAATCCAGACCAGCGGAGACAGAGTGTGTCTCGGTGATTTGGCCGTGCTTGTCCTGAAGAACATATGTCCTCACACCGTGCAGGACACCCTTGGAGCCACCTGTAAGGGTAGCGCTGTGTCTCGCGGTGTCAACACCATCACCTCCGGCCTCGACACCCAGAAGCTTAACACTCGGGTCGTTCTCGAAGGGGTAGAACATGCCGACAGCGTTACTGCCACCGCCAACACAGGCAACAACAGCGTCGGGGAGCTTGCCTCGCTTCTCGAGCATTTGCTGCTTGGTCTCGGTACCAATGACGGACTGGAAGGTTCGGACGATGGTGGGGAAAGGGTGAGGTCCAATGGCAGAACCGATGATGTAGTGGGTAGTGTCAAGGTCAACGACCCAAGCACGGAGGGCTTCGTTGACAGCGTCTCGGAGGGTCTTGCTACCAGCCTCGACAGCAACAACCTTGGCACCGAGCAGGCGCATACGGAAAACATTAAGAGCTTGTCGTCGAACGTCCTCCTGTTCAATTGTTAGTCACAATGTCTCAAAAGGTAGATAAAGCAAAACTTACAGCTCCCATGTATACTGTGCACTCCATACCGAACTTGGCGCAAACTGTAGCAGTAGCAACACCATGCTGTCCAGCACCGGTCTCGGCGATGATTCGCTTCTTTCCAAGTCTTCGAGCAAGGAGAAGCTGTCCCAGGGCGTTGTTGATCTTGTGGCTACCAGTGTGGTTCAAGTCCTCACGCTTAAGCCAGATGTTGGCGCCGCCAGCATGCTCAGTAAGTCGCTCAGCCAAATGCAAGTGGCCGGGTCGTCCCATGTACTCGTAGTAAGATCGGTATTCCTCCCAGAATGAGGGGTCGTCCTTGATAGCGTTGAATCCATCCTCCAGTTGTGAGAGGCAGTCCATAAGACTCTCAGGAACGTACTGACCACCGAACTCTCCAAATCGCTCGGGAATTTTGCCGTGAAGGGCAGCGAGCTGAGCTACCAAGGCGCTGTCCTCATCGGCGGTGATGTCGGCATCTGTCACAGTAGCACTAACAGTAACATTCTCGCCACTGGGCTCCTTAGCGCCAGCAACCGCCTCAACAAGACCAACTTCTCGGGTGTTCTCGTCCGAGTCACGGCCTGAAAGGTAGGCGCAATACTTCTCGACATCGGAAAGAGCCTGGCCAGGCTCAGCGTTCTTGATAGTGGTAATGATTTGACTACCAACGACAACACCATCTGACAGAGTAGCGACACTCAGGAAGTGCTCTCGGGTGCTGACACCGAATCCAACAGCGGCAGGCTTGTTACCACTGTACTTCTTGACTCGCTCGAGGAGGTCGGGGAGGTTTGCGTTGAGGGTGCCGGTGGCACCAGTGACACCCATGCGGGAGACGACGTAGATGAATGAGTCGGCGAGCTGGCAGAGAATCTTCATTCGGGTATCTGATGTAGCGGGGGCGATAAGGGGAACGTATGAGAGGCTGTATGTAATGTCAGGTTCATATTCAGCGCCAAGTCCCTTTGGGTGTACTCACCGGCCCTTGTTACAGAGCTTTCGGAAAGAGATGGCCTCCTCAGGAGGCAAATCGACAACAATGAAGCCATTGATGCCAGAGGAGTGACAGTCTTGGAGCAATCGCTCCTCGCCGTAGCTGAGAAGAGGGTTGTAGTAGCCCATAAGCATAACTGGGGCCTTGAGGCCGCGGGATCGGGCATCCTTCACCATTGCCAAGGTGGACTCAATTGTGACGCCATTGTTGAGGGCGATCTAAAAACCAAGTCAATTGTTGTTCAGTCGAAGCGATGGTGCTGTACGAACCGTGTTGGCAGTCTGAATAGTCGGGCCATCGGCAATTGGGTCGGTGAAGGGCGCACCGACTTCGATAACGTCTGTAGATTGCGGCTTCGGTCAGTACAGATCGCGGATGTCGCTGGGGTTTGAGACTTACCAGCGCCACCCTTCTCCAAGGCCAGCAGGATGTTGGGGGTATCTTCAGGCGTGGGGTAACCAGCAGTGACATATGTTACCAGCGCAGACTACCAAAGAGAAAACAACCAATGTCAGCTTCTTTGTTCCATCAAGCAGAAGTTGGGATTTCCTGTCGTTCTACCCCGCGGAGGGGCACTCATGATGTACTTACCCTGTTCTGCTCCTTGCAGCGCTTGAAGGTCTGTTTAATAGCGTCCATAGCGAATGAAATTTGTCTCTGGTCCGTAAAGAATATGGAGTGAGAAGTGGTGTTTCCCAGCGAGGACCTGTTGCCTTTAAAGAAAGAATTTGGAGCGAGGTTGTTGGTGACTGCATTTTCCGCCACCGATCCCGGAAGAACGAATTCCGCCACCTGCCGTTGACGTCCGACTCCATTGACTCGTTTAGCTCCTGCCGCTCATGCACGTCGCCCGCAGCTGCATATTCTGCCCACACCTGCACTCCGCCCTGCAGCGGGCATCATAGCAGTCCACATCGGCATCCGGACTTGCCTAATCCGGCAATCAATTAATATGACATTTGGTGTACATCGGTCACAATCCCAGGGTTTGGCATCCTCGCATCTTACATCGTGTTATATGCACACTCGTAGATGGAATTTAAGCATTAGGGAATACAATTGGTTGTCCCGCTGTAGACGGATGCTGCTGCACGTAAGGCCGCTCATCAAGGAGTTTCTCTGTAAAGCAACCCCGACGCCAAACAGTTTCAAACAAACAACCACATTAAGGCTGAGTGAGCGTTACATGAACCAGCATCATCCTTGATTTGGATCGGAAGGACAAAGAATTTCGCTCTTGGACTTCATTATGCAGCCGACCAAGGCTATACATCGACTCCCTAAACATTATTGTCTTCCCCATGGTATTCACGCATCACTAGACCTCAGACATAAGAAAGTTTGTTTTTAAATTGAAGCCATCGATTTGTTGTTACTGTCTCAATCTAGGGCTAGAAACAATCTGCTGTAAAATCATGACTACAAACAGTGCAGACTACGAACCCAGATTCAAGACCACCCCCTGAGGCACGGAACAATACCTATTCAAACGACCACTGTACCTTTTCCTTCCGGAAATCAATTAGAAACACAAACGAAAATATAGTTGAGTTCTCCATTTCCAAAATAATGTCAACGCCTCCCGTGTAATCATCGTTTCATGCAGTCGAGTAAGGATCGTCTCTCTCGGCGCGGGTCCAGCCAGGGCCGGAGTAATAAAGAAAACTGCAAGGCAATCCATCCTTCAACTGGCTATCGGGCTCCAACACTCCTAGTATTTGCCGCTTGCCGTGTCTAAGTAGCCATAGGAACTGCTTCTTTGGTGACCGTCAACCTGTGTGGCACGAGCCCCTGTTCCTCCCGACACGAACTTCTCATCGCGTCTGTTCGACACTTCTCTGTAGTGATCTTCTTCGCCGGAGGAGGAGCCGAATCGAGGGAAGTGAGTCGCTCCGTCGGGATTCGCAGGATCATGATGTCCAACACGGGGGCTAAAGCCTGGTCGGTTGTCTCCAGTGAAGCGCATACCGCCTTCGGCACGACCTTTGTCGGGTGACACCATGCCAACCAGTGTCCAGACTACACCTCCAAGGACAACAAGTACATATAGAAGAACTAGTCCAGTAGATATGAGTGCGTCTTGAATGAGCTTGCTGTGAAGCCAATCTGTAACGGCCTTGACAGCCCCCGTGACCTCATCAGTAGTGGCGCTCGACGGGGATGCCAGGAACGAGTTAAGCTCCGAGTCACCTTCGACCGAGTCCTTTGCACCCATGCTGAAGGTGTTGTTTTCGAAGAGGGGGAAGTGGACCTCCGCATGGTCATGAACCCAGGTAAGTCCCTTTTGTACGCTCTCGATCTTGATGCCGATGACGCAGTGGAGGACTGTCTTAATAGGATCTAGAAGTATGGTTCCCTTGAAGACGGTGTTGAGCCCATCATCCATGGTCTCAAGGAACGTGTTGAGAGTGTCGTTGACAGCATCCGTGGCGTTGGTTACATATCCGAGGACATCATGGTTGATGTCATCGCTAAAGTTAGTAATTACACCGTTGGCGTCGTTGGCCCATTCGGCTGAAACGCTTTCGAGATTCTGCACAACGTCGTCGGCAAATGCACCGACCTGGCCTGCTAGGGCAGGGACTTCATTCCTGATCGCTCGGAGCAAGATCCATTGGCAGAAGCAGGAAAAGAATCCGGCGATAGCAAGGGACAGGATAAACAAGGCAGGGACGGAAGTGGCATAAGCGAAGAGCCATCGCACAAGAATCTGTCGCTTGCCCTTGAAGCGCGAAGCAATCTTGATGCCAAAAGTCGCCGTCATAGGTCGAGATGCAATGTAGACAATGTCCATTGGGTCATACGCGTTCTGAGCAATGAGACGCGCATGCTGTTGTTGCCGCCGCCAGCGCCTGATCTCAAGCCAAGCCATGGGGATTATGGCTGTCAAGGCGAGGATGATCAAGACAGCGATGAAAATGGTTCGAGCTTTAGCGATGAGTCCGAACAGGTTGTTGAAGAAATCGTTGAGGGCGGCGTTCTCGGAGCAAAAGCTCAACTCTTTCTTTTGGGCGAGAGGGAAAGCATTTCGATCGAATTTGTAGTTGCCGTAGGTTTCGTTGAGGGCTTTGCGGACAAAATCGAAAGGAATGGAAATGGCCTGCTCCGTCAAGTTCTGGACTTCCCGGAAGTCGGGGAGATCATCCTCCAGCTTGCGAACATCCTTGACGAAGTCCTCGGACTTCAGATCAAAGTCCTTGAGTTCATTGATAGGTGCAGAAAAGTCGACAGTTGGGATATCAGGGACCAAGCCACCTAAGACCGAGTCTTCAATTCCCTTAGTGACCTTGTTAATGCCATCTTCCAGTTCTTTAGAGATATCTTCGATCTTGCCGACAGCCTTGTCAATCAAGCTGTTGAACTTTTCAGTTGCCCCTTCTGTGACATCGGCAACAACATCCAGACTGCCGTGAACCATTGCGGTAATCAGACACACGTATGTGGCAGTGAGAAAGTTGATGTAGAAGACGATGATGTTCTTGACACCCACTAGGACGAGGTCGAGTAAGTACACCATGGCTTCGACCGACTTTTCAATTCCAGAGGCCGCGAGTTCGTTAACACCTCTTGAAAGGTAATGAGGCATGGAGGCCATGGCGCTACCAACATCCTCGACTTTAGTACAAGCCGAGAGGGCTTTGACTTTTGCATTCCCGACGTTTTCTTTGAGGTCGATGATGAGAATCATGACCCGGACAAGGACCAGAATGAGGAGAATTGTCCAGCGATTTATCCATATTTGGGAGAGTCTTGATCGAAGGCTGAGGTAAGGAGTGATATTTGGAGCAGTGTCGGCTCGTGCTTCTTGAACTTTTCGCATCTCGGTCATTTCGAATGATTCTGTACGGAGGGAGTTGGGTACCGCCGGATAGACCGGCGGGTTGTCGTTTTCTTTCCGTGAGGAGAACATCTTGTTTCTATGCGTGTTGGTATATTTGAACAATCAAATTTGTGTGAGAGTAGGAGAAAGTAAAGGTGTAGGAAAGAATCAAGTCAAGGTCCAGATGTGGCGATGATTAACACGATGATGGGACAAAGATTAATTAGAGAAAGAACCCAGAAATCAACGGGATGAAAGAAATGGGACAAAGGAAATGGCGGCCGTGAGCAAGAGAATTTCCAATCTATCGTCTATGATTCCATGCTGATTGTTTGAGGTGGAGATGCGATTGTGTATAAGTGAAAGCGAAAAAGACCGAACAATAGAACAATAGGAGGGGAACAACAACAATAAGAGAGTGGGTGATTGAGGAAGCTTCGGCAACATACCTGACTCACTCCACAATACGCGTATCCAATGAATAACAGATCCCAATAGATATCAGCAAAAGCAGAGACGCTTCCGGATTTCTCAATGATCCCGGCGGCAGCGCTTAGAGTACGAGGGTGAGGTTGAGCTAAGCGCCCACCTATACCGGCGACCAGTCACGATGCTGGTAGAGGCCTGAACACAAACGGTTCCGAAACTGAGCCAAGAGAAGATGGACCGTGTGAGAGTTGAGGTAACGTTTGTAATATGTCTAAAGCTGAGGCTTGAGTTGGCGTTGGGCTGTGCTTGCGAGGTTGTTTGACTATTCGCTTGAGTTGCCCAGCCGTCTCAAGCAATGTGTTGGCTGTTATAGGCCGCTCCAGAGAGGTCAGAGACTGACTTGCACAATGAGCAAGGTAACTTGCAATATCACAACATCAACGACAACAGCCACCAAGTGAATGGGGTGCGAGTTGAAGTGTAGATATATAGTGACTCACGCAGAGTGCAAGGGGAACACCGTGGAGCGACAAGGTGAGTGGTGCCCAGCGTTCCAAACCTCACCTTCAGTCGGCGGCGGCGAGCATGGGGATTTATCTCATAGGAAGACAGCACATCTTGGTAGTCCAAGTGGGTGACGACATTGCATGTTTATGCTCATGAAACCCTAGCTTGAGCTATGAGCACGGTGGCAGGACCCTGGCTGACTCCAACAAGCTATCTATCTGGTGAAATGTGCCGTAAAGACACATCGTGCAGGTCGCTGTGAAAAGCAGGGTCTTCCGAAGAAAAGCACGATTTGAAGCGGGCATGATCGTCACCAGAGCATGCTTTGGTGGTGAATGTTTTCAAGGCGGCGGACCAGGATGCCGTGGTTGAGTGGTGGAAGATACGAAGGCCAACAGCCAATCAAGTCTCCAAACAACGTCTCTTCACCGTTGCCGTCCCCTGGGTCCTGGTAAAGTGCCGTGAGTGCCTCCCAAAGAAAGGTCCAAGGGTCTGTGTTTAGGGCTCTCGGCGACAGGGACCCATGTCGTTGGTAACCGCCGATCTCGCCCAAAGAAAACGCTACTTCTGAGTTGTGGTTGAAACAGGATTTTTCTGGAAAGAGTCACGGGCTGGCTGAGTTTGTTTCTGATCACCGCCATGCATATTCTGAAACTTGGCCAGCGGTGAGGTGAGTTGTTTAAAATAGAGCTTGCAGTTGAAGCTCTTTAGTCGGGCTGAAGGATATGATGTCATATGGAGGGGTCCCGACGTCTCGTCTTGTCTCTTCCATCAGCTCACGAGGATGTGGCACTGTAGATGGGCAATACGACAAAAGGGGAGAAAGATAAGCAATTCCTCGTCCGAGCACAATCTCGAAATAGAGATCGAGTTTGCAATCTTGCGAAGCGCCTGGTGTATCGAACCATGGGAAGAGTGGTCGCGATTTGGCCGTCCCAGTGTAAAATGATTGGCTGCGGTTACAGGCGCTGGCAACTATTTTGGCGCTTAGTGAAACGGATTACGGATTACGGATTACGGATTACAGGAAGTTAAAATAAGGAAATCTATTTACCAAGGGCTGAATCTCCATTTTAACTTGGAAGTTGGAAATTACAGTCTGTAGACGCTTGCCAGAGTAACACCGAAGTTTGTTACCATGGTCACAAGGTGCACAAGTTCATGCCTGCCACAGGACAATTTGCAATTTGCACTTCGCTCACTGCAAAGAAGAGTAAGAAGTAGGCGTTGGTACTTCGTGCTTGGGAGCATTTGTTGAGTGATGACCTCTGGGCTGCTACTCAACAAATGTATCTCGGATTGGTGTGCAAGGAGTGCCCACAAGCGATAATCGACAAATGAATCGTGGAACATTGGTCCCAATGAATCATGGTATTTCCACACTTTTCTTCTGTTATCAGATGCGGCATCGTTGCTGTGTAGCCTCTTGATGTGTTCTGCTGCGAACCAGGTAACAATTGTGTCACCCTGCAGTCACTGATGCGTAGATCTGTTTGGCGGGGTAACCGTGTTCCTTCCAGCCCGGTAACATATCCAAAACATCCGTACCAACACCATCGCATTGTCTTCACACATAGATTCGAAACATAAACGTTTGTGCTCATTCTTTCAGTGCATTGCCATCATGAGTGTCGCAGTTTCAGAGGAGCAGGCTACCGACTTGAGCAAGCAATATGATACTCCCCTTGGACTCGCACACTCAACGATGCAAGTCCTCAAGGACAGGATCAAGCTCCACTACGATCTTGCGAGTGACTATTACCTGAGCTTGTGGTGCGGCAAACCTCCAGGTTACCTCTCAAGAAACTTTACCAATTGCTGATCCACTGGCTTACTAGGGGTGAGCACATTCACCATGGGTACTGGCCGACCCCGGAGTCTGAAGCTATGCAGACCAAGGAGGAAGCCCAAGCCAATCTCATCCAGTTGCTTCTCGAAACCTCAAGGCTACCATCCAACAGCTCGGTTCTCGACGTTGGATGTGGTATTGGTGGAACCTCTCGGTACCTCGCATCCAAGCACGGCTGCTCTGTGACAGGCATAACCATTTCCTCAAAGCAAGTTGAGATTGCAAACCGGCTTACCAAAGATGCTGTCGAAGATGAAGCATCATCCAAACCATCGGATGGCCAAGGCTTCAGCAAACTCGGCGAAGGAAAAGTCAAATTCCTGGAGCTTGATGCCGAGAAGATGGGCGACTTCTTCAGTGATCTACAAGGCTCTTTCGACGCTGTGTGGATTAGTGAAGCTCTCAGCCACTTCCCGGACAAGGCACTGTTCTTCCAAAACGTGATGAAGGTTTTGAAGCCAGGAGGTAAGCTGGTGTTGGCAGACTGGTTCAAGGCCGAGGAGCTAGACGACACAGCTTTCGCCAACGACATCAAACCAATCGAAGGTAAGTCCGCATACAATATGCATGTATTCTCCAACTTAAATAAAGTACAGACGGAATGCTCCTCCCGCCCCTTTGTACCCAGAAAGGGTACCTCGATTTGGCGAAGCAAGCTGGACTTGCGGTTTTCTCCGAGCCAAAAGACATCAGTCAAGAGGTTCGAAAGACATGGTATGAGTGCCTTCTTAATCCGGTCATACTCGTCCTTAAGCTCATTTTCCCCCACCTGTTAGGGACATTACATGGTCACTTGTACAAAACCCGTCTCTTTGGGCATTTGCATTGTCTCAGGGTCGCGACGGTATTGCTTTCTTGCAGTCGTTCCGGGCAATGAGACGAGGATATGCCAACGGATCTTTTCGCTACGCCGTCATGGCGTTCCAGAAGGAGCAGGTTTAAGCTGCCGAGAGTCAACATTAGAATTCCCTACACGTATGAAAAATGAGTCATCCGTTCTATAGATCTCAATAGACTTTTCAGGTGTGTACAAAAAGAACTATGCTTAATTTGTGCTGCTCGTCAATTTAATGAAAGCCACGGCTACTTACCTACGCGAGGCAGGCATCTTATCATCGGCAAGTTTTGGTATTTGTAGACAACATCGGTCGCAGTAGTTTATCCTCCATTAAACCAGAATGACTGACAAAGCCATTCAGGCACATGGCGTGCTAGCGCTCACGCATCCAACCTGGGCTGATCAGGTGATGGCTACAGCTGCCTAAACACAGATCTCGTGTGAGCTTGACAGCCGTGACTATACTATGAGATATGCACAAGACCTTTGGAGGTTATTGCTCAGAAATTGGTAGGCTACAGCGATGGGGGTCAAGGAAATTCTGCGAAAGAGAACATCTGCCATCATATAGACCTGAAATTATGCAGCGAGCAGTAAAAGCGACATTTGAAGTCGCACCTGTGCCGCTAGGCCTACTACCAGCACGAAATAGAGGTCGATGCCATAAAGAGCTGCAGAGACTCTATGGTAGTCCGAAGGACAGACTCAAAAAGACAAATTGAATATAACCAGTGGCCTTCAAATATCACCCAAACACGACCTTAACGCCTTCGTCATTCTCCAACGTGGGACAGAGAACCGATCCTGTACTACTCGCTCTTAGGCATCACCAAAGGTGTTCTCGCCGGAGTAGGTGATGTAGAGGAAGCTATACGTAATCATGTCAGCAACTCGCGTTTTCGCATATTATGTAGGGAAACGTACCCGTCCTCGTCCTTGTGTTCCTCGTAGATGCTGCTCATGAGAGCGGCTGTTGGGGGGAGCACCTCATCGACGAAGATGAAGATGGCCTTCTCGGGGGAGAGCTTGATTCGCTTGCGGATGACGTAGACGAACTGGCCGACGGTCAAATCAGCTGGCACAAGGTACTTCTTCTTGTCGATGGTCGCGATGTCGCTCTTCTCGACCTTTTCGCAGATAACCTATTCGTCATATGTTAGCTTGAATGTCGAGCGCTAAAGAAATAGAGACCTTGAGGCGGTCACTGTACAACAGGCCCGCCAGTCTTGGTCGCCAGTTTGAAGATGAAGGCCGGGTCTAAGGAAAAGGCGTCGTTGCCAAATACATACCGGAATACGGTCAGCGTACTTCTGTCGAATGCGCTCGGCCTCAGCCTTGCGCTTCTCGAAGGGGTGCTCGTCCTTGAACTTGCTGCGCATGTTGACGTTGATTGTTGATAAGTAGAGGCGGTAAGTGTGGTATTGGGAGTGGGATTTAGCAGTCGAGACTGGTTGGTTTGAGGTTGCGGAAAATGCGGAGGAGTGTGAAAAGGGAGAAAAAAGTAAAATAGAGTGCGACGATGAGATAAGAAAAGAAAATAGGTTCCGATCTGCTTGCGTCAGGCAGAAGAAGAATGAGGAAGGGCAGAGTTCACAGAAGGTGGCACTGACACAGTACAGATGAGCGGTCGGCCAGAGGCAGCATTCAGTTACCTTAAGCAACAAGCGGAGGCGCAGACTGCAGGGAGGCCACAGGGCAGGCGGCACGCTCACTCAAGGCGGGCATCAAGTGGCAGCAGACAGGCAGTGACGGGGGAAGGCATGTGCGCGGGGCTAGAAAGCTAAACTGTAAGTGGATTAGACTCGCCATGCTCGGTGAATCACAAGAGGCCCCGCGAGGCAACAATGGCGGGGAAGCATCAAAGTCACGTCGCACTGTGGCGTCACAGGGTCGAGAGTTGTGAGTGATCGAGGCTCTTTCATGCTGGTGATTCAACAAGACAAAGGCACCAGGGATTTATCACCCGAATCTAAGTGCCCGGCAGCGCTAAGTGTCTTTTTTAAGGTACAATGATTAAACATCTATCCGGGAAGGGCTCAGGCCTAAGCTGTTTAAGATTCCGTCAGGGTTCTCTTGTATATTACGGAGTAGTGGCTACGAGTTATCGGTTCACGGGCTCTCTGTGTAGCAGAAAGTAGATATGATGAGTTGAAGTCAGTGTAAACCACCACATCTGGTGGTATTGAAAGCAAATTTTAATAAGTTATTAGACTGCCAACCAATTCCAATGCCGACTCATCTCACTCAAGTAATTTTTATTGACTCGCCCTTACGTTTGTTGATTGCTGAGAGTCCAATTTGATATCTGCGCATGAATCTCTAGCGATGCAGTTCGTTAAGTAAATAGTCTAGTCAGGAACAGCAACCCATTAACAAAGTTGTCAACGCCACTCCACGTATTCGTCACGCTATCTCCATAGAGATGCGAGTAGCTAACAATTTTGACAACTGAGGCCCTCCTTGTGCGCCACAATGCAACATCTTGGATCACGGGAGAAATCATGCTTATTCACACAATTTTTTAACGCACGGATTCTAATCAGTTCAAAAATAGAAAAGAGCCCGGGAAGCTCTCAATAACTTGTAGGAGCCAACGGGGCTGCAGTCGTCTGGGACCCCCGAGTGATGCGTTGGATTTGACCACCCTCGGCACCGGCCGGCCGCCGGCCGCAGCGAGACGAGTCCCGCTCCACAGGTCGGGTCCCTTGGAGCCTTAGACTCAGGGCCAAGAACTCCGCCGAAGAAGCCAATTGCCGAACATTCGATTCTGACTATCACCCGAGTTCCTAGCCGTCCTAAGTTAATACCTAAACCTCCTGCTGGACCCTGGCCTTTTCGCGCAAGTGGCCTCATCCGAACCGCCTGATCGTCGTCCTTTTCCGTTTCATTTCTGTCTTGCCCTGTTCTCGGCCATCGGCCTTGCTTTTGCCGGGTCCCCGGGTCGAATATATAATTATCATGGCTGCCAGACGGCCTACTCAGCGCCTTGCCGCGTACATTGCATCTCCTTCTGCACGCCTCTCACGAACTCAATTTGCTTCTACGAGACGCTGGCTGTCTAGTTCTGCCGGTCCTCAAGATTCACGAACTACTTACTCCAACTCTTCCCCGCTGTGGCTCGCCGCTGTCGCCCTTGGTGTTGTCGCCCCCTTGGCCTACAAGATGGTACATATCCTCTCCTCGGACAAGATCAAGTTGAATTGCTGACCATCTTACTCTTCAGGCCGAACTCGAACCCATCAACGCGGACCCCTCCACTCTCGCCGACCGCGATGCTCAGAAGAAACGCGAGTCGGGCGTCACCGAGGATTCGCCTATGCGCCTCCGCATGGAAAAGTTTATTCGGGAGCAACAGGCTCAGATTGTTGCCGAGCTCGAGAGAGTTGACGGAAAGAAGTTTCGCAAGGACGAGTGGGAGCGTCCCAACGGTGGCGGCGGTACTACCTGTGTCCTTCAAGAGGGCAATGTCTTTGAGAAGGCCGGCCTTGGCGTGAGTGTCGTCTACGGCTCGCTTCCCAAGCCTGCCATTGAGAAGATGCGCGCAAACCACAAGACTATGGACCCCAATATGGAGTCGATCGACTTCTTTGCTGCAGGCCTCAGCATGGTTCTGCACCCTTACAACCCTATGGCCCCGACGGTGCACCTTAACTATCGATACTTTGAGACAGCCAACCCCGACGGCACCTCTCAGGCTTGGTGGTTCGGTGGCGGCTGCGATTTGACACCCTCGTACCTCTTCGATGAGGACGCGATCCACTTCCACAAGACAATGAAAACTGCCTGCGACGCCCACGACAAGGACTACTACCCTCGATTCAAGAAGTGGTGCGATGAGTACTTTTACAACAAGCACCGAGGCGAGGCCCGTGGCATTGGTGGTATTTTCTTCGATGACCTCGACGAGACCGAGCGTGACCGCGAGAATACCTTTTCCTTTGTCCAGGACTGCCTCAAGGCTTTCCTCCCCTCGTACATCCCCATCATCGAGAAGCGCAAGGATATGCCCTACACTGAGGCGGAAAAGGACTGGCAGCAGCTGCGACGTGGCAAGTACGTCGAGTTCAACTTGGTGCACGATCGTGGCACTGCGTTTGGCCTCAACACCCCTGGATCAAGAGTGGAGAGTATCCTCATGAGCTTGCCGTTGACCGCTGGATGGAAGTATATGCATGAGCCCGAGCCTAAGAGCAGGGAGCAGCGCCTGGTTGATGTCCTTCGGGACCCTAAGGAGTGGGTTTGAGATATAATCCCTCAATCTAGGTAGATAAGGAAAGCGAGAAAGAAAGGAATTGGATATATGCGGAATCATGAGGCAGAGCGATTGTTTAGTGTATGATATGTGGGATTATAGATGGGGGGACACCAAGGGCGGTGCAAGCTATAAAAAAAAACCAGATAATATGTCTGATGAGACATTGCTACAGAGATCAGATAATTTATTGAATTCATAGAATGTTATGTAAAAGGGCGTATGTCGTGATGTTTGATAGGCGTTAGTGAAGCTGGTGCGTTTGGTAGTCTTTGAATCATCACCGCCCACAGGCTACACTGTTTTCTTCCTCACATCATCAAATTATGCGACCGCACTCATCAACTCCACGGCAATGGAGCCTCTCCCCTCCCACCGCCAGATGATTACGGCCCTCATAAGATCCGTCTCCAATATCGCGCCATCAACCAGCTCAGATAACAACATGTCATCCGCACAACCGCCTCGGGCCGCGCAACCACCCACATTATCACCACTACAAGCCATCCCTCTCTCTCAAAGAACTCTACTGTTAACGCTCCATGTACTGTTCCCGAACCTTCTACTTCCAGCACTAGATCTTCTCGATCGGAGACTCATCACCAGGCTAGTGCGCAACCAGGAGCTTCAAGATGAGAGTCCTCCCGATAAGATAAAGAACGACGTATTTATTGTTCGCTCTCTCGCTACAACTCTTTCACGCCGTACTCGCGACTTCGGTCTATCGTCGTCAAAACGCTACGTCGTGCACCTTGATGTATGGAACTGTTCATGCGCGAGCTTCACGTTTGATGCTTTTCCCAGGCACATTGTAGCAACAACTGATGAGGTACAACAACCGCCATCTCAGGATCGGGAGTGGTCTTTTGGGGGTTTGGGTCTGGATTTGCGGGGAGACACGCCGCCATGCTGTAAACATTTACTTGCCTGCTTGCTTGTGGATAAGTGGCCAACGACGCTTAGCATGTATGTTGAAGATCGGGTTGTTGCAAGAGACGATATGGCTGGCATTGTTGCGGACTTGTAAAATGGGTGGTCTTAGCATTACCAAAAGACTCGTCTGTCTAGGCGACGTCTGGTATGTATTATCCTCGGTCCATCCTCTAATAATCCAGTTTGATAAGATCAATGTACAAAGGCGCTTTTGCCTGAACCTTTGGCCAGGATATCGCCGTGATTTCCCTCCGCCAGACGCCAAAGAGCCTCAGTCCAAGTCTAGTTCATCTGCCAGGTCTTTTATCTTCGTCCCTTATTTCTTTGTCTCCTTGTTCTCCTTATTCTCCTTGTCCTTCTCGCCGCCCTCCTTTGAATCGCCAGGTGCGCCGTTCGTGCCCTCCTTCTTCTCGTCCTTGCCATTAACCTCATCCTTCTTGGTCTCCTTGTCCTCCTGCTGTTGTCTGTTCTGGATCTTGTTCTCAATGAGATCATGGAATGCTGTGATGGCGCGGATCAGACTGCTCAGGTAAATAGCCATAAGCTGGTCGTTGGTCTTGACGCTCATCGCATATGCCAGCTCGCCACCGCCAGACTTGCCATCTCCTTCAGGTGTCGCGAGGTTAGGCAGGAGGTTGAACACATCCTGTAGATTTCCGAGGATCGCATGGTTGACGGGTAGTTGCTTGTCGAGGACCTTCTGGAGGTATGTGCCGATGTCTCGCAGGCGCAGGTGCAGGCCTTGAAGTGATTGCAGCTGGTTTGTGACTCGTGTGGACAGTGTGCCAGCGGCCACATCGCGAATATCTCTTAGCAGGTGCTCGACACCAATCTCTTCTGCTTCCTCGGCCTCAATGACGGAAGGAGTATGAACAAACGTTCGGGCGGTGGTTGTGCCGTCCTAGGAAATGTTAGTGACATGCTCAGTGGTTCATGCTAGTATGGGTCATCAACGTACGTCCTTGATCTCGTCAACAGCAAAGTAGGCGTCTGTAGGAACTCCCGACTCCTTGGGCTGAACATCAACAATAACAAGGAGGGGATTGGGTGTGTAGCGCTTGAAGAGTTCGTTGATCTCCAAATCGGATGCGCGTAGCTTGGGACCAGTGTGGTACCACCCTATGAGCTTCTCCCGAGCGTTCACCTTCTTGAACATGTCGTTCATCGACTCGACATAGTTGTGGTCAAGGAACCACACTGAAGGGTCCTTGTCATCCTCCTCAAAAGGAACTGTAATTGACCGTTGTAAGCGCTGCTCAACTTGCGGTTCCATGACATTAGGATAACACACCAGCAAAACTGTTTGACACTCTCACATCGTTTCCATCATTTTGTCCCAGAAGAACACCCACTACTCGGCGCTTTGTCTTGGTAGAAACGGTTCGGTTGTAGTGGTCGACAGCTGAGAGGAGAACGAGGGGCGCAACGGTGACGTTTCGGGTGACGAGGGAGAGGGTTTCTGCTGTCGTGGTAGGCATCGTTACTTCGTCGATGGGTATGTATTACGACGAATGCTTGTTTACGGGAAGAAAGAAATCAATGCACGATCTTGATCGTGTGAGCGCGGCGAAGCTGAAGGTAGAGTCGTGATGTTGATGCAGTGATTATTGTGGCTCGCACGTACGTAGTCTTGAGGCTGCCTTCTTGGAGGGAAGCTTAGCTCCCGATTGGGCCAGGCACCTGGGAGACTCCAAGCTCGAGCCTTGCGGTGCCACATCACGTGTGATGAGCCACATTTGTATCTTGAGCCACATCTTCAGCTTGAAACGGCATTACAGTTCAACAAGGACCGTTGAATTTTTATCTAGGGAAGAAACAGTGTAGCGTTATATTTCTGCTGGACTCGTCGCTTGTCTGACATCATCGGTGTAAAAGATTGAGATAGTTGTATTGCAGTCAACATGTAACTGTATTTTTCAAACACCCAGTGGCCTCAAATGCATCGTAGCAGCTCGAACTATATCCAGGTCAATTTGATCAACAGTTTTTGACGATAGCCTCATCCAAAACATCTGCGTTGTGATGTCAGGTTGAGATTCCTTTCCTCGACGCGATGTAGCCTAAGTAGCGTAACCAAATATTCTGCTTTGGGTAAGTGGAACGATTGTGATGATATTAGCGTCCACTTGGGCCTCGGCACGAACCGGAAGACGGTAATAAGGATGCAATCGAGACGACAGCTTGTTAATGAGAAGCGAGGTCCAACACGAATTGTCAGGACAATAAGCTATCGCGTTAAACTGCAGCCTTGGCTGAATCAAACAAATTGCGTGACCGGCATGCCTGACTAGAGTCTTGTTCTTGGGGAAGCGGAAAGATGGAGGTCAACATCCTCAAGTGAAAGGTAGTTGATGCCGGCTATCACCACGCCTGCTACACGTGGGCGCTGGCGTAGAGATGAAGGTGAGGGTGTCATGTCATACTACTAGAATAGGATATTGCGTGACGACAGCACTCGTTATGTTTGGAAAAGGAGATTTGTCCATGCAATGGTGCTTCTAGAGCGAAGCAGTGAGAGAGCCTAGAGAGCATCTCAACGGTGTAGGAGCAGACCGAGGTGCTGTACGAAAGTAGAGTTGCCGGTGATATTTCGGATCAAGGGACTGTGGCATCCCAAGCCTTTGAACCTCGGCCCTGGTGACCGAACAACCTCCGTCACAAATGTGCTTTTCGGTCAATTACGGTTATAACGTCTTGTGGTATAGTGAGAGAAGGCAAAAACGGACATGTTCCGGATACAGCGGTTACTGGTTGAGGTTTGTGAACTACCGGTACCGTATGTCGATTTGGTGGATGAGGATGAGAGACCGGAGTAATCGGAATGGCAACGCGGCTTTAGAACAAAAGGAAGCATGAAAGGGTTAGTAGCTAAATCGCACGGCAACGCCATAGACTACCTATGTTCTCACCGTATCGTTGTTTATTTTAGGATGTATTTGTAGAAGTTGAGCATTGTGATGGTTGGAGCTAGGTCATGCCATGAACAGGTGGTCTCTGTAGCGCCGCAGCTGTACCGAGTACCTTGCCCGTCTTTGCTGAAGCCTGTGATTGAGAGTTGGCTTTTTGGTGTGCTTGTTGTGCCCGGGTACCTTGGTAGTAACAGTTTAACCACAAGTGATATTGCATCCCCAGCAAAGATCGCGGAAGAATAAACTATACCGACTACAAGTTACATACGTACAAGAAAGCTCTCGATATAGACAAGATGCCATGATTGCCCTCAACCACAAGCAAACAAGGCCAAGACCAAGGCCTATCCCCCATCAAGTCTAACAAGCCGAACAGGGGTCCACCCCATCATAGAAATAGCCCGCATCCAGCCAATCACAGCTCGCTAAAGCTCCTCCCCAAACCTCCCATCCTCCGGCTACGCACTCAAGATTTCCCAGTCTTGACTTTGTTCCTCGCCTTTTTCTCTCTCCTCCTTCACTCTACACCCTCAGCCTCGCACCAAAGACCAAAGCCTCTTGTCAACTCTACCTTTGCTTCTCCGGATCTCCCAAGATCTCTGTCAATTGCCCCGCCAGAACAAGTTCCAATTCCACCTTCCGCAACCGCAACCGCAATAATGGGTTTCATTGAGGACGAGCTCAAGCAGCTCAAGGATGTCATCAGCACTATCGACACGCGCATCAAGAAGCTCGAGGCGCGAGCTACCGGTGGCCCTGTCTCTACCGAGGAGATCCGAATGATTCTCATCGGTCCTCCTGGTGCTGGTGAGTGTTTTTGCGCCGCAACCGCTGATCTGGCGCCTCGCTAACTTTGCTTCACAGGCAAGGGTACTCAGGCCCCCAAGATCAAGGAGCGCTTCTCCTGCTGCCACCTGGTATGTCAATTCGCGTCGCGCGGTGTTTAAAACCAAGATGACGGCCTTCTAACTTGATTTTCCTTATTGCGCAGGCTACTGGTGACATGCTGCGATCTCAGGTCACCAAGAAGACCCCTCTCGGTGTTGAGGCCAAGAAGATCATGGATGCGGGCGGTCTGGTCAGCGACGAGATCATGATTGGCATGATCAAGGAGGAGCTGAACAACAACAAGGAGTGCCAGGGCGGGTGAGTTACATTTCCCAGGAAGTTCGAGTCCCTCACGCTTCGTGCTCGGGAACCTCGATCCTACATCAGTGAGCTGCAAGAAGCACATGCTAATAATTCCCGCTATAGCTTCATCCTCGACGGTTTCCCCCGAACCGTTCCCCAGGCTGAGGGTCTCGACGCTATGCTTGCTGAGCGCAAGCAGAAGCTCCAGCACGCTGTGGAGCTCCAGATCGACGACTCTTTGCTTGTTGCCCGCATCACTGGCCGATTAGTCCACCCCGCATCCGGCCGCTCATACCACACCACCTTCAACCCCCCAAAGGAGTACATGAAGGATGACATTACTGGCGAGCCTCTTATCCAGAGAAGTGACGACAACGCCGACGCCCTCAAGAAGCGTCTTGTTACCTACCACAAGCAGACCAAGCCTGTTGTGGGATACTACCAGAAGACCGGTATCTGGAGCGGCCTCGATGCCAGCCAAGAACCCGGACAAGTCTGGAAGAACATGCTCAAGGTCCTCAACGAGAAGCGAGGTCAGAACTAGAGATTACTCGGAGCGGGTAGACTGTCGCCGGCCACTCTTTCATAAGGCCGGCAAGAAGACGATTGCTGTGTGAAAATAAAAGCCAGCTCGTCTTGGATATATGAACGGTATGAACTGTAAACTGAGGAGCGAAAGGGAGAAAGGGAGAAAGGGAGTCCAATCTTCCAGGCCAAAGAGGCGTTAAAAGGGTAGAAGGTTTGTCTGCGGTCTTTTGGGCCATGTGTGGAAAAAGCTACCTACTTTGGACGACGATTAGCCATGTATCAAAATGTCTTTTACAATAGTTTCCAGCCAACAGAAAGTTGGCATTTTCAAGTGTTGACTATTGGTCTCGAAAGTTCTGATAAATGTGAATTTGTATCGGACTGGGGCATTGAACTTGTAGTACATGTTTAATTATAGGCGTTTATCGTTGTTGCCCATCTAGGAACCTAATCGCGAGTAAGGTAGTGAGGTCTATGCACCACTACCAGCTTTTGCAATCATAACTTGAGGTCGTCTTGGGTAACATATAAGCTGATCGAACTGCAACTCCGCAATTCTCAGCTCCAGTCTCTCTATTGAACCGTACGTATATGGAGCCCTACCTGGGGTTCACAGGTACGTAACATCTATACTATGGATATCGCGGATTGCATCCTCCTCCCAGCAGCCAGTCTACTAAGCAATGACGCCGGTGTAAGGAACTCCCCGAGCTCCCTCACAATGCTTCAAGGACACAAATCAAAAAAGAGGAAAGGGCAACGCCCTGGGTTCTCAAGGGGATGTCGGCAGTTATAATAATGTCAGATCAAAAAAGAATAAGAAAGCGGTCTTGAGTGCCGAAGGCAAGCCAGTGTGAGAGCGAATATGTTGACGGGAGACTGGCGTTTCATAGGATTTGTCACACAACTGGAGAGCGTAACTCATTGAGTTTATCATAAATAATAGGGGTTCTTCTCACCCCGCGAGTACCTATCGCTTCGGGGTTGCTGACAGGGGAAGGTCAGTAGAGGTAGAGCGAGTCGCGGAAGCGCAACTGACCATTGACCATCTGCCTCTGCTTGTTAAGCCAGCTCCGCGGAGCTTCGTGCCGCCTCTGCAAAACGACATGATTACTCTGAAGCCGGCTCGTAAGATCATACCATGCTGTTGCAATGAGAGAGTTCTCTCGTTCGAGGTTTCGGATTATTTCATCACTTGCGGCCTTTGGTCACATATGGTCAGTATAGATTCCAGTCACAAATCAGAAGCATGGCATGGTTAAAACGAGTGTAGTTGATATCTACGTAAGGAATTAGACGTACCTTTTGTGCAGCCACCGCCTCTCCATCGTTCGCAGCTTTGAGTTTACGTTGCAAGTCGATTCTGTCCGTCTCGGCTCGTTCCAGTTGCTAGAGGAAACCTGTCAGCTAACAGTGACCCATCAAAGAGCTGTGTGTCGACGGGATCCGTGACTTCCGCTCGCTTGAGGGAAGTTCGAGATAGGCGGGCGGGCGACGTGGAGGGAAACTCGTCCTCAGGGGAAGCTGGACTCGGCGGCAGAGTCGTCCCAGGGCCTACTGGTCTTAAAGTCGGCAGCCAAGCGTCGTTGGGTTCGTCCGAGAGCCCGTCTTCCCCCAATGTCGCTTGGTCCTCCTCATCACCATAAACAATTGCACTAAAAAAAGGACTCACCTCGCGAATTTCTCTGAGTCGGGCGCGTAGCTTTTCAATCAACTCGCCCTTCTTGCTGCCATCAGGGGCATCACCTTCGCCGTTGCCGGTGATGTCTTGCAGCTCCCTGCCCTCTTCGACCTCTTTGCGCAACTTATCCTTGGCAAGAAGAGCTTCGACAAGTTGAGTCTGCTGCGCCTCTCGCTCTGAAGTGCTATAACTGAGCTGTTCTCGTGCATGATCGAGCTCAGACTTGAGAGATGAGATAATAACAACATCGGCACTCTTGAGCTCCTTGAGAGCATCCGCGCCTTCCTTGTCGAGTGCCGAGAGTTGTGACTTAGCAGCAAGAAGCTCACGGCCTTGGTCTGCCACCTGAGCAGAAAGGTCCTTTTCTCGTTTCTTGGATTGCTCATGCTCGAACTCGAGCTGCAGTAGTGACTGTTTGATGTTAAGGAATGCTTTGGTTCTGTAGTAATCCGATGTAAGTATGTGCGTTCCATCAGGGCGATAGGCCTCATCGATTGCATTGACTAACCCTTCGCCGGTCATGTTGTTGATCAGAGCCTCCATTTGGTCCTGTAATACAGCATGTTTTTCGAATATGTCATTGTAGTTCTTCTGAAGGTGAGCACGCTGTCGTTTCTCTTCGTCCAACTCTCGACGGAGCGGCGCAGTATCTCCGGAGCCGATTGTACTGCGCAGCAAATCGTTCTCAGCCTTTAGGCGGGACAATTCTAAGGGGAGATTAACATGGCCAGGCGGGGCATCCTCAGTAGCTGCATCGTTAAGTTCGTCCTCAAGACTTGATCCCAAACCTGCGCCAGGTGCTGCGCCCTGAGAGCCTCCGCCACTTTCCAGCTGCTCCTGAAGGTCCTTAATGAAGTTCTCATCATGGCTTTGCCGAGCCCTCAATCGGATTACTTCATCCTCGAGCCCCGCGATGTCCTTCATCAGCTGATTTTTCTGGCTGCGTTCATCCCAAAGATGTTGCTCTGACTGAGTGATCATCTTGGTCAATTCATCTTCGGCCTTCCTGGTGCGAGCTCCCCTGTCTTGGTCGTCCAGCAGGATTTTAATCTGGTCTTGCAGCTCAGTCTTCTCATACTGAAGGTTTTGCACCTCCTTAACCAGATGCTGCTGAGACTCGAGCTTCTGCTTGTACCGGTCCGCGGTATTGGCTTTCTTCTCAAAGTCTTCAGCCTTGTGCTTCCACTCAGTTGCTTGATCACGTAGCTCTTCGGCCTCTTGACACTTCAGCGTCAACTTCTGAACCTCTGCTTCGAGCTGTGACTTAATTCGCTCATCTCTGCGCAGCGTTTCCTCTTGCCTAGCGATGAGTTCCATCTGGTCGTGCACCTGAATTTCCAGGTTCTTGATCATCTCGGCATTGTTAGCACCATCTATAGTGGCCTTTCGCAAGACCTCGAGCTCACGATCATTCTTCTCCTTATCAAACCGGAGCTCCTCATGGCTTGTTTGGAGATGATCGAGCCTGGTTATGTAGTCCGAGAGTTGCCTCTTGGTCAAATCAAGCTCTGACCGCAAGGCTGCATTCTGCTCTTCAAAAAGTAGATCAATATCTCGTGTCTCCATAACTGCATCAATCGCTCCAACCACATCGTCGTCGCCTTGTGAGTCTATCTCGTCTTGCTGCATAGTCTGGATGATTTGCATAATCTCTGCTTGGGATTGTGTATCAAGCTTTGTTATCCGAGGGACATAGTTAGCGGCCGCTGGGCCCAGTAAGGCCACTCCGAGCATGACAGCCAAAAGCTGCACGGTTAGCTTCATGAAGAACTGTGAATTGGAGACAAAACGCGGGGGAAATACCTGACAGATGCCTTGGGGATCGGGATTTTCAGCGATTGCATGGTAATTGAACTTCTTGGCCTGGCAAGCAAGACCAGGAGCTGCACGCCTGATAAATCGGAAGAGGCCTTTGTAGATGTTCTGGAAGTTGCGCTTGTTGGCAAGGTAGGGGGAGGTGTTGGAATTTGTTTCGAGGGAAGACGTGTCAAAATCAGCATCCAATTGATGTAAGATTAAGCCAAGTGTGACTCCATCAGCAAGGTCCTCAAAAGACTCGACCATCCGTTTCGGTTCGAAGACTCGCTTGACCTGAGGGGCATCATCGGTGAGCTCAGGATCGGCAAATGGTCTAGGTGGTCCATAGAGACTTACGGCTTTTATAAGCGCAGCTTGCGCGTTAGGACTGTAGCTCCTCATTGTATAAGATGCTGCGGCCGAGGCCCAATCGTGGGGGAGTAAGGTAGTTGATGTTGATCAGGTTGTCGCTGTCGGAAGTGATAACGATGGTGGGATTATAGGGAGTTGCGTCGCGTGTCTGGATGCAGGGGTAATGCTCTTGGAAACATTCGACGGCATATCGAGGAGAGGAGGATCGGACGAGGACTTATAAGGAGTTGCTATGAGAACATCCAGAGCTGAGGTTCCATTGTTCAGCGATTGTCGAGTGAGTGTTCAGTGCGAACTCCAGGATGTAGGGACAGAAGCATTGTTCTTCAACATTTGGCGACGTTGGGCCCTTATTGGCTCAAGCTATTGGCTTATCGATTTGGCAGGGGTCAGAGTAGGGGCCCATTGGAGGTTGTATAGCGGGCTCGGACATTTTAGCACCCATCCACCATGGATTGTTAGTATATGAGATGGAAAGCAACCAATGATTATAACCAAGCCTGGCTTTAGGATTACACAGCACTTTCAAGAATCAGGAGCTGATATACACTGCACATACTCTGTTTAGTTTTCTTATTTTAATATGATTGATTGTAAGACAGCGTCTTCATGTGACTGTCCAGTCGTGCATTCTAATCGCCTACATGCTGAGCATGATCGAATTCAATGCCCCTCGACTGTGGCGCGGTGGCATTCATGTCAATGACCGCATAAGTCAGAAAGCACTTTGAAGCCTTCATTGTCGCAGAACTATATGCAACTATAAGCTGTTGATAACCATAAATAAAAAGGCTGTTTGTACAAATAAACACCAGTGGTGCGTTCTCGCGATTCGTCTTGTGAGTATTGCGATGTATAAGTAAGGATCGTTCAAGGTACTGGATGTGTTGTTCAGTCTGATTGAGAGATCTTTCAACTCCAGGGCCGATACAGTGAACACGCCAGCAGTCGTTGTCAGGTCAAAGGATATTGGGGCCGCTTCCCAGACGAATGGTGTTGAGTTGATGGAACCCTAGCCAGAGCAGTATGTATCTGTCACTCCAGCCACGAATATTCGCAGAGGTGCTACGTCCGACGTAGCTCGGCTTGATATCTGTCTCGCAGAACGTGGAACGCAGCTTAACGTTGTTATGTGGTCGGCATAGCAAGTGATAGCAGTGATGATGCATAAGATAAATATCTATTCCACCTGTGGAAGGTTTTTGCAATGACAATGACCACATTGGGTCTGCAGCGAATGTTATCTTTCAGACAATGACGCTCCTATCCTATAACGCCTAAACCAAGGATATCAATATCCCAACTGCTGCCGCGGAAACCGGCCAGTTCATTTCAAAGGCATGCTGTTGTCTCGTCCTTAAAATCATCATGTGCGTGTCACCTCGAGCGCCGCGCAGCCCCTAATCCGTTGTCACAACCTCATCCTTCTCGACCCGGATCTGATGTTCCTCGTGGTTGACCTGGACCAGCTCAAGCGCATTTTCGGGTGCGATGACGGAGAAGCCCCTAGCGGATCGGTTAGTATTAGATCGTCATAGTACCTAGGGGCGGGGATCGGTAAGGATGCGCACTTGATGATCGAGTAAACATGAGTGATCCTGCCGCCGGCCTTGATGAGAGCATTCTTGCACTCATCGACAATGCGATCGGGGGTGGACTCGTCCTCGAACCAGACAATGGCCGACTTCTTTTGTTCAACGGCGAAGGCACCTGGGACAACCGCGAGCGCGGCAGCGACAAAAGGAAGAAGTCTCATGTTGAAAGCGGTATCGGCGATGATGTTATCGGAAGATTGTGAATGATGAATCTGTTAGTCGTTGCGACAAAGGCTTGGACGATGTTAAATGCGTGGAGTGATGGTTAAATGCTCGTAGCGTCAATGTGGAGGGTGACGGGAAACCTGGGGCTTTATATGGCTTGGGCGGGATGGCGGGCGGCGGAAGCGACGCATTGTCCCTGCCTGCATACCAGACGCAGACCACGGGGTGCCGCATTGTCTCCCCAGGGTCACTCCACTGAAGCGAGTTTAAAGCAGTGTGCCACATGCCGGCCGAACTGACCAATACCCAAATTGGGCAGGTCGTCCACTCTGCCAATCACGTTGTTGAGAATGAGGGTACCTGAACTAGGCATTTCAGTTGTCCTACAACGGAAATGGAAAGACAACAAGATCCTTTGTTCAATATGTCGAGATCTCAGCTCTTTCTGTCCTGTTTGTGTCGGGCGACAGGCGAACAATGACGTTCTGTCGGCCCTTCTTAAGCTCACACCTACCAGGCGCAAGACAAAATATTTCAGCATAATAGTACGGTAGCAACCACTTTTGCTATGTCGTGACAACATAATCATTGGGTAGAGCAGTTAGTAAATCGGTAACGCAACAAAATGCCGAAACTCAAAGGTAGACAGCTACGTTTGCGTCATTGAAATAATTGACGGGTTGTTCTCAGTCTTCCATTCTCCACCTCCCATCTTTGGTGTAAGTTGAAAGCGTATATGAACTTTGTAGACCCCATCATATGCCAATTAAGCTTCAAGGACAAGCCAGTACCATAGTACGTACGACAAGAAGTTAATAAGACATTGAGTGCAAAGAGAATCTTAAATGCTGAAGATATAAATGATTACCAGGGGTTTGTTTCAAACTAAGGAACGCCGTCAATGCTGAATAAATGCAACTAAAGTCCTTGCAACGCCGAGCTCGAAATGCCGAAGAAATCATATGCCTGCAAGTAATACAATCATGCTCTCATAGTCCCGGGGACACTGTCGTTCTCGCTCCAAACTTCCTTGCTTTCCTGTTCAACAGCTCTCATAGCAACTGCAACATCTTCAAGCCGGGTTACAACGTCGATGACACCTTGGTTCACTCGCTGGAAATACCGATCGTTGGCCTCTCGTCGTTTTCTCGCAAGGAGAATGTCCACTTCTGTCTCCTCTTCCAGTTTGTGACCCAGCCTCTCTACTCCTGTACCGCTGCTGTTGGGTCGAGAAATGCTGCTACTACCGACTGCACTTTTCTCTGTTCCCTCAAGGCCAGACTTTGAGGTATCGCCTAGCGCACCCTTCATGTTTCGGACTTCAGATCCAGTTACAGACCCCACATTTTCGAGTTGGGCTGTATCTATAACGTCGTCTGCCTCGCTCCGTGCCCAGGCCTGAGCGAGAGCAATTTGGGCGGCTCTTAGATCAGCTAGCTTGCGGTCATGGTCTGGGCCAAAGACATGGGTTCCTCCAGAGGCTGACAGTTCGACTTCTTCCAGAGTTGCTTGCATCTCAGACCACAAGAGATCGGTGCGGTCTCCAGTCGCGCGAGTACTCTCTGCTGGGAACCCAATCCGCTGGGGAACAGCCCCGGATCGTCCAGATCGAACAGAAGGCGCACGCTCGGCGTTTGGTCTCAAGTTAGACTGGCCTACGAAGGGAACAGTTGGTGGAGGAGCATTGGGTAAGGAGGCATTTGAGGCTGAAGGAGATGGATGGAGGAATAAAGAGGGAGGCGGATCCCGTTGTCGGCTCAATGGTCGCGTTAAATGAGACATTATGACTTCAGAGGCTTCCCGACTGGTTTACAATAAAACGCTGAGAATAACCTTTGCTTCATTCCTGGCGGCCCGTTTGGCTTTAAGGTGCTGAAAGGGACAGTGCTAGGAGTAGAACAAGGTCTTACGGTTCACTGTGCAACTCCGTCAGCTCGCTCTGATACATCATCAGTCCATGCAGACAGGTGGGGCAGCTAAGGCCCACGTCTACACGTGACCTCACAGCCACAAAGGGTAGCACTTTCCTAGGGCCACAAAACCCTACCTGCCATTTTGGCTTGGTCAATTCTCCCAACTTTTCGCAGCCCGCAAATTCCCATCACATCCCGTCGTCGATACACAGACAGATCCGGTAGGTACTCCAGCAGCCCAACACATCCCTTCGCCCTCGCACGCGCCCGACTTTTTTCGCATCGACATTCAACTAACGATTTGAAGCAAAAATGGCTGGAGGCAAACCCCGTGGTCTTAACGCCGCCCGCAAGCTGCGAACAAACCGAAAGGACCAGAAATGGGCCGACCTTGCCTACAAGAAGCGTGCCCTCGGTACCGCTTATAAGTCCTCTCCCTTCGGTGGTTCTTCCCACGCCAAGGGCATCGTCCTCGAGAAGGTCGGTGTCGAGGCCAAGCAGCCCAACTCCGCCATCCGAAAGTGTGTCCGTGTTCAGCTCATCAAGAACGGAAAGAAGGTCACTGCCTTCGGTACGACAAATCCCCAGATGCTACGAAAGATGAAGGATGGGTTAACTAACAGCTTTTATAGTCCCCAATGACGGTTGCTTGAACTTCGTGGACGAGAACGACGAGGTCCTCCTGGCTGGTTTCGGTCGCAAGGGCAAGGCCAAGGGTGATATTCCTGGTGTGCGATTCAAGGTCGTCAAGGTCTCTGGTGTCGGTCTGCTCGCTTTGTGGAAGGAGAAGAAGGAGAAGCCCCGTTCTTGAGCGGAGGGCTCGTGGATGAAAACAAAGTCATATTTCGACACGTGGAGTCTATTCGGATTGCTTGCATCGGCATTACTTGTTAGGGATCTGATCATGGGAGACGAGGTCTGAAAAAGGAAAATAGATCACAAAGTCTTCGACGAACAAACTACGATGTGCACGCCACGTGAGATGGAACCTTGAGAGACAGATCTTGTATCTCCATGTATGATGACATTATGGTACAATTGTTATACAAAATCTCGGTTCCTCTGGCTCTCAGTTCTCGGACTTGGCCTCGTCCTCAGGCCCTTTGACATATCTGATAGTGTAGTCTGCAGCCAGGCCCAGGCTGACCACTCCACCAGTAATCCAGCAACCGTTAATGAACCACCACCAACAATCCTTGACATCCTTGAGATTAACTCGCCTGATCATGAGGCCGAGTGTGACCATGGCTCCTCCGCAGCTTCCAACAAAAAATGCCGGTCCAGCACCGGCTGCAACCCCGGCCGCGGCGAGAAGAGAGATCTGAACAGCCGCCAATCCTGTAAGCACTTGCTTAGTTTCAGCATCATGCTTCAGTGCAATGCTCTTGATTCCTGCCTTGACATCGTCTTTGATGTCCATATGAGCGTAAATCATATCGTACAAAACCGTCCATGCAACGTTAGAGGCGTAAAGGCACGCAGCGGCCGTCAGGGCTGGGGCGTGTGATAGCAGGTCGATTCCAAGGGCCGGGAAGCCCATGATAGCGCCCCATGAGAAAGTCAGGCCGAGGACTACCTGAGGGTAGTACGTGATCCTCTTAGCCAAAGGATAACTGGCCACCAGGATCAAACTGGGAACGCCGTAGAATAGACAGGGCAGAGGAAACTGCAGCAATATGCCCAAACCGGCGAATAGCTGGAGCCCGGTAAAAACAAGTCCTTTGAATGGGGTGATCGCTCCGCGGGCAATGGGTCTGAGTCGAGTTCGTGATACGTGGGGGTCAAGGTTACGGTCCCACATATCATTGATGGTACATCCAGCCCCTCGCATGATCAGAGCTCCAGAGAAGAAGAGGAGAGAGGTTCCAATAACTGAGCCTGGGGTTGCCATAGGCATAGCCATTGGGGCAGCCATGAGTGTGGAAAAGAGACAAGGAAAGAATAGGTAATAGGTTCCGGCCGGCTTATCAAGTCTGACCAACTCAGCATAGGGGACCCATGATGTTGGAAGCTTGGATAGGAGTCCAGTCTCAGGCGGTTTGTAAGGTGACGGTGTCGTTGGATCTGATGGTGAGTCTAAATCCCGAGCGGCTAAGGGTAAGGATCGAGGTTTGGCTTCGTGAAACCCAACTTCTCGCTGAGTATTATGCCATGGCTGCCCTAAGGCTTTAGAAACATGAGCGAGAGAAGGTCGTGTTGGTAGCTGTCTAGGAACCCTCAGAGTTTGGCCTGAGATGCCTCGACATTGAGCCCAGGCCAAAGCCCGGGGAAGTGCATTTAATCTCATGGATCGCCGTCTAAAGCCTACAGGGATAATGAGAACCTTGACCAGCAATTGATGTATAAACTCATATCCTACTTACCACGAAACTCTTCAGGTGAAACTTGTCCCGCAAGACCTCAATGCCTGCCCACTAAGGCTCAATTCCAACAAACTTGAAAGACAAAAATCTAAATATTATAAACTCTGGGATCCTTGTATCAAGCTTGGCAGTGGAGCGAACTGGCTGAGCTCACTAGTGCGAGACCGGGAAGTGGCTCATCACGTGCGGCAGCTTTGATTGGCCGCGCAATTCGATGCAACGCCCGAGCTTCTGACACGACTACTACCATCGTCCCCAAGGATTTATACGGAGTAGCTTCTCCAACACCATCTATTGCTCGACTGGTATCGCCGCCACATTCATATTGTTGAATGGGCGTGATTTGCGAACTGAAAGGCTGCCGGCCTGATCCCTGGTACATAAATGCTTTTGTCGAGAATTCGGGAAAGCATACCTCTTTCTGAGTGGAACCCCACTACAGTTGTTTCGCGCTACCATTAATCAGAGGGCGGACGACATGCCTACATCACTTCACCCGCAAGCCAAATTCGACCCTATTCCGCCTGATCTGGACTTGCATGAACTTGTGGACAGGACCCCTAATTTCAAATGGGTTCAGCGCGTTTCGAGAAACCAAATACGCAGTCTTGGGCAACAGGAGTTTGAGAAGCTCGTGCTAATTCATGTAGTCGCGGGCGGCAAGCCCCTTGTTATTGACGGATGGGATGGACTTCTACCAAAATGGCTTTTCGATGTTAGCTGGTTAGAGAAGACACATGATAAAACACGTAGGTCGACTCTTCCGAACAGACAATAATGAATATGCTGACCATTCTCTTCCATAGAGGAGAACGTGCGAGACATCAACGCCGGTACGGACATCCCCATGACGACAGGACACTACCTACGATCGATGAAACAGCTTACGAACCAATGGACGCCTACCAACTTTCGCGATGAGCGCCGTCAGCGCCTTTACCTTAAGGATATCGACTGTCCTCCCGAGTGGCATGATGCACTACAAAAAGTTATCCACCCAAACCTATTCTACCTGAACGAGAACGCCAGCGAAGCCGGAGGCTCACGGCAGGACGAAGATGCCTTCCGCGACGAAGCCGCAGCGGCACCAGCAGGTGACTTGATGTCCAGCTTACCAGAAGAGATGCGCGCTCAGAATCTTATGTGCTATATTGGTCACGAAGGCACATTCACCCCAGCACATCGTGAAATGTGTGCCTCCTTGGGTCAAAATATCATGGTCGAAGCATCGAGCGACGAGAAGGGCGAGAAACCAGGAAGCTCCATCTGGTTCATGACGGAAAGTAAGGACCGGGAGGTTGTCCGCGAATACTTTCTCTCCATGTTAGGACACGACATTGAGATCGAGAAACACTTTGCTCAAATCAATGCGTGGAAGAAAGCGCCTTTCGACGTTTACGTTGTTGAACAGCGAGTCGGCGACTTCATCCTTATTCCGCCCCTGGCCGCGCATCAAGTATGGAACCGAGGTACTCGAACAATAAAGGTGGCATGGAATCGCACAACTGCTGAGACTCTCGAAATGGCATTACACGAGGCCCTGCCGAAGGCGCGTCTTGTATGTCGCGATGAACAGTACAAGAACAAAGCCATCATTTTCTTCACTCTAGAAAAGTACTACCGTCAACTCCAGAACCTAGAGGAGAATGTGGAGTTGACTTCCATGAGCTTCCTAGGAATTGGCCAGGATATTCTCAGGAGCTCGCCCCGTGCCAAACAGCTTGCGGGTGACTTTAGGAAGCTTTTCGGCCTGTTCACTGAGATTCTCCTCGATGAGATGTTCGCATTCAAGGAAAAGGATGTTGAATTCATTGAGTTTGACTCATGTATCACTTGTTCATATTGCCGATCGAATATCTTCAACAGGTTCTTGACGTGCAAGCACTGCACTCGCATGCTTGTAAACGGCGATGAAGATACATATGACGTTTGCATGGAATGCTATGCCATGGGACGGTCTTGCGCATGTCTTTCGGGTCTGCAGTGGTGCGAGCAATGGTCGTGGGCCGACCTAGTCAACAACTATGAAGATTGGCGCTCCATGATAATCAAGAACGATGGATTTGTGGACTTTGAATCATCGCCCCAGCCCCTGGAGATCGCGCGGCAGCGTTCTGGGAAGAAATCCCTAGCACAGATTTGCCAAGAGGCTTTGAAAAGACGACCTTGGAAAGATATCACCCAGCCGGAACGCGAGATAACACCAAGCGAGTCGGAACCTGAAGTCGATGGCGAAGGGAAACCCAAGAAGAAATACAAGCGAAAGAAGAAGCGAGGAGAGCTCAGGCGATGCCACGTTTGCTGTCACAAGGACTATGCCTACCGAGTGCATCAGTGCACGAATCCCGGCTGTACTGAGTCCTATTGCTATGGCGTGCTTTATAGAGCCTTCGACATGTTACCGCAGAAAGTTCTCGAGGATGAGCAATGGCAATGTCCTAAGTGCTTGGGCATCTGTAATTGTGGTTATTGTCGCCGTGTAGGCAACACAGATCCATATACACCCAAGAACACTTTGCTAGGACACGATACTCGTCCCATTGCCGATGATCGGAGTGTGGAGGCACTTGTCGACTTTCGAGTCCACAACCTTTCCTGGCTCAAGGCTGCAGGAGAGGAAAGTCGCAGTAAAGATAGCAAACGCATGAAGAGGCTAAGAGAACAGGCCGACAATGCCAAGGCACAGGGGATTGCAGAACAGGAAGAAGCGGAGCAGGCCATTCCAGTCAACTCAGACGATCAGGATGCTACGAACGGCATGCATGTGCCCGTCATGAACGGGTACGGAGATCAGAGCTATGTTCTTGGCCAAGGCAGTCAGTCCATGGCCGATGACACTGTTGAAGGGCCGTTCCAACACTACCCCGACGAGAATGGTAGACCAGCTGACCAGTCTATGGCCATGGACATGTCACAGGCTGAGGACGTCGACACTTCTCTGTATCCGGATCCTTCGTTGATGGCTCGACAGCGTATTGGAATGGGATATTATGAACCGGATGATGCGCCGGACAAGATTCTCTTCGATCCTTTCCAGGCTCCGTCTGAAGAGGCCATGCGACCCTCTGAACCAGATGTTCCTGAGTTCGTCAAGAAGTCCATCCGTGCGGCTAAACGAAAGGCCCGACGAGAGAACGAGGATCCGGATTTCGTCGTTGGCAAGTCTCATCACAAAAAGCCTCGTCTCGAGACCGAACCAGAAGCAGATTTCCTGGACAGTATGGACCCTGCATTGTTCAATGGACCACCCGCAGCTCCCGAGGCTGTCATGGATCCACCTGGACTAGAGGATAGGGACCAAGGCATGACTCAAGACATTGGGACGGATGGTACCCAGAACACACCAGAAGATACTCCAGCTTCAGCTCCACCTAAGAAACGAGCTCAGCTGCTGTTTGACGCGAATGAGCCCGAACTTAGACATGCTAAACCAATAGCATCCTATGTCGAACCAGATGTTGAGTCTGATGAGTTTGAAGAGGAGCGTACGCAACAAACAAGGACTCGATCGCCTGGTGGTGGCGAAAAGGAGCACAAGATGGCTGTTGACCTGGCCGCTGATGCAGTTCGCGCTCTCTTCGTAACACCTTCGGCCTCTAACCCACAAGCTTCTATCGAGACACACCCTGAACCTGAGACTAAGACTCCCAAGCGACGTGGTCGCCCACCCAAGAATGCGTCTTCTCACTCACAGGCTTCGCCGGCTAGCTCATCTAAGTCCAAGGGCGGCCAGAGCGGTAGGCCTAGGGGTCGACCTAGAAAGTCACATCTTTCTAAAGTTGTGGCTGCAGATAATTCAGATGGAGTTGCTGATGGGTCTGCCCAACACCAAGACGGCGACAGCGACGTCGAGCACGAAAAAATGGTTGGCGAGTTGGAGGCTGAGCTCGCTGCTGAACTTGCTGCTGGAGCACCAGAGGTTGTATCAAACATGCAACCACGACGTCGGGGAAGGCCTCGGAAGTCTGACGTGACTACTATTGCGGCCGCAGCTGCTTCTATTAATGTTTCCGAAGGAGACGGCGAAGAACCCACCCCGAGCAGAGCTGAGGATCGAACCTCTAGGCCTGTTCGTCGCACTCGACGGTCAGAAGCTGGTAATAACAAGCCGTCACGGACTTCCGTCTCTCCTTCGCCCTCACCTACCGGCGGTGCAGGAACGCAGCTTATGTCTATGGCTGAGCGTATGGCACTCAAAGGGAAAAAGTTCAAGATTGGCAAACGCAAGCCCACAACTGCCTCTGGCAATGCAAATGCGACCCAGTCACCTACACCAAACACCAAAGCTTCTCAGGAGGTAGCTGATGAGCCAACACCAGATACCCAGAAAGAGGCTTCTCGCAGCGTGCGTCCCGGTAGTGAGTACCAAAGTAGACAGTCGCCTGCGGTATCCTCGGTTCATCACGAAAGCTCACACAGTCCTTCACCACCACTTGCACAGCCGACTGTTGTCAGAATTGGTGATACGTATTCGGAGGCAGAACAGAGCGATGTGGTGTCAGGATCAAGCTTGGACTCTGATAGTGATGTGATATCCCTGCAAGACATGCCCCCAATCGAGGAGGCGGACGCGGTCGTGGCAGAGGCAGGGGCAGGGGCAGGGGCAGAGGCAGAGGCAGAGGCAGAGGCAGAGGGCGTGGTCGTGGGCGTTGAGGGCGTGCGAAGCATGCATCTTATTTCACGAGCACTTTGATACATATTGGAGCCAGTTGTAGGAAGTCTGTGGTACATACATTCTCAATTCTTTTATTTAAGGGATAGCGATGGTCATGGGCCGTATTTGGCGAAGTTACTGCTATAATAGTAATATAATGCTCCTGATGCAGTGCAGGTGACTACTGCAGCCGAACGTGGTCAACATCATGACCGTAGTAAACTCAACTCCTTCTCCAAATCACACCATCGTCCATTGCGCTTGGGATCTAATTTTTTAAGAGTCTCTAACCAAGTTGCTACATCGTTTAGAGTCTCTGGCCCAAACGGCTGCCCAGTAAGTTGAGCCTGTGCAATTGTATACTCGATGAGAGCCTCGTAGATCCACTTGATGTCAAGGTAGTCCTCTAGTAGGTCCTTGATGTCGATTACCTCACGGTCGATGTATGAAGTGCGCTCTTCCACTGTCAAGCTTGGAGCTATTTGACGACTCGAGGTAGGATCGGCAAGATTCAATACCAGAAACTGATGGTAGTACCATAAAGATTGATCTTCGGGTCCTACATTTAGTCCATCGCGAATAAGCTCGAGTTCTGTGCCCATGTTAGTGATGTTGGGATGGTCTGCAGTGCAAAGACGAACCATTTTCCAAAAAAGCCTTGCGAGATTCATCATTTGCCCCACGCTCATTAAGAAGTCTCGTTATGAGCTGGCTGCGGTTATGCCACGCTGAGAAATTGGAGAGGTCCTCACGGATCTTCTTTGTCGTATACTCAAACTCGGGTTCTACCAAACTTTGGCCGTTCAACACAGGGCTCTCAAGCTGTGCCACGACATGACGACGGTAGCCCCAGGCATGAAAGTTGCGTCGGTCCTTGATCAGCATCTTGCTGACAAGACCTAACTCCTCCTCCCAAATGCGACGCGCCAGAGATATATCCAGCCTTTCGATTGCGCGATCAAGTGTCCACAGTCGATAGTTCCATATCCAATAGCACTTTGGGAACTCCAACAGCAAAGGAACAGTAAAGCCTAGCTCGGCGCGTATTACTTCGGCGTCGGCATGGCTATCAGTCGTTGTACCATTCTTCCCAGCTGTCGGGGGGTTGGGGAGTGGCGGGGTCTCGGTCGAGGATAAGGGCGACAAAGCGGCGGAAGAGGCTGTGTGAGTGTCGGTCGCTGAAGTACCCTGCGACACCTTCAAGGGTGGCGATCCAGCCGATGGTTTGGACAATAAGCCATATATTAGACAGCGCCTGCGGGCGTTCCATATCGTGTAGTACTCTGGGTTGAGACGCAGGAGCTTCGAGGTAAGCTGGAACGTCTCGGGGCCGTAGTTATTATTGGAGATCTACGTGCGCGTGTAAGAAACGTGCTGTCTATCGTAACGAGAATGCTGACCTTTTGGCGTACGTCGTCCTCGAGACCACGGTACTTCTGGATCTTCACTGAATCCTGCTTGCGCTGCTCTTCTGTTCGGGACCGCGCAGTGCGGGCTATGCCGTGCTGGAAGCCTTGGAATCAGCATCAGTTACAGCGACTCATTTGGACTTGGGAGTCAGATACTAACACTAGTCATTATGAGATGCCTCAGCTTGCAACCTTGGCCTTGAACGTTGCTTGCGACTGGCGGTTGACGGCTTGAGCTTGTGAATATTGCTGGAGAGTGGGAAGATGGTTCCAACCCCGCGTGTGTACAGGGTAGCGTGACCTGAAATATTACGCCTTTGTGCCGCGACAAGCTCAACTCTTGGTTGATCTCCTCCGATGCAAATACATGGGTAGTCCAGGCAAAAGCACTTCCGGTGTATCTGAGGTGATGAAGAGCACTATTGTGAACGTGGTGTTTGTTATGGCGAAGAAATACACCAGTGGTTCGTTCACTCTTATGCTGGTGCCTGTGATTCCGACTTAACACTTCACGGGATATACAGTAGAACACAGGGTACGCAAAAATCGGCAACGATGCTATAACGAACTAGGCTAATACAAATAACAAACAGGAGTCAGAGATTATCTCATATCTAAGGAAAGACTTTTTATTAAAAAGGAAGTAACAATACAAAGCCTGTTTTCAATGTGAGAACCCCCCAGCACAGTCTGTCCACAGTTTGCATACAGACGCAACGACTCAGGGAACTCCTGAATTGAGAGTTATAGCACCAAAGGAAATCAAGCTCATTCAACTTGCCATATGGATGTACCGAGTGAGGCTTATTGCGCGATATCATACCGCCAAGCAAAGGTATCTTGAATTTACAAGTAAAATATGTCCATGACGATCATCGTCATTTGAAGGGCTGAGCCTAACCACAGTAAACAAGTAGGGCCACACAGTTCAGAGCCGTGGGATGTTACTTCGTCGAATATTTCAAGAACTTTTGATTGGAACCTATCAGCTGGTATTCTCTTGGTTTCCCCGAACCAAAAATCCTTGTGACTATAGAGTAGTTCAAGAGTTTTGCGTATGTAAGACTTACGAATGGATTGGATACCAACAGAACTACATTTTTTCAGAGTGATATATCAACAAGAAATTGGCACATCCGAAATAGAAATATACACGTAGTTAAACTTGCAAACATGCTTGGAATTTACCTGTTTGACCTGCTGGCTGGTGCTTGGGTTCGAGAGCACTGCAAGCAGAAGCATTCACTTCAGCAACCAGCCCTCGTACCAAACAATTAATCAGTTCCCACAGCTTGTAACACTCAAGACGTTGTCCGTGTATCAAAAAGAGGTCATTCATAGTTTAAAGGTTACGATGACAGGTTTCAGTGTACATGCATAACTGGTGCACTTCAAAAGGGGTTCCGTGTAAAGAGCTCGTCGTACACAAGATTCTGATCTCTCGTTGTTTTAGTTGCCTCGAATGTACTCCTGTACATTGGATCAATCACGTATGATTCTCACAAATAGTTTAGAGGCAAACGTTCGAACGCTCTACAAAGTGTATCAGAAGGGAGTGTCTATAGTTAAGGTATACAGAGTCAACCACACCTAAGCTTAAGCACAAGTATCAGGTTAAGAAGGAAGCCTCGTCTGTGTGATTGCCAGAGAAATATGATTATGATATTCTGGTGATGATAGCTTATGCTGTGGACAGTATATGTGATCCAGGACTAATTTCTCTTTTACACAAGCATTAACATGCTGGGGTGATAAACGCACATACAATACTTAGGTGCAACGCTCTTAGTAGGTAAGTGGAAGAGTAATTGCACTTGGAGGTACACTAACAACTTTTAATCTATGCGCAAGAATATCTGGTAGCTCTCGGGTAGAAATCTCTCTACGGCTCCTTCCTTCCATCATTCCTTCTTCTTTCTTCGCCTACCAACTTACTTACTTCCTTCCGTCTGCCTATTCATACTTCTCACTCTAACAATCTTACATCTCAACTCTCGAATCTTTTCAAATACCTGCTTCCTCTTTCAAAATTAAACACACGATGCTCCCGTTCCTCCTCCGATTGCTGGCAATAGTTGCCATCCTTCACGCTTCTTTGTATCATGCAATGCCACTTGAACAGTCCTTTCACCCAAAACGGATCACTCAACACACACTGAACCATACCAACACCGTTTACTTTGTTAACTGGTTTGTGAGCCTATCTATAGAAGATGAACCATGGTTCTAACCCAATATAGGGGCATCTATGGAAGGAACTTTCAGCCCCAGGATCTTGATGCGACCCAGATCTCCCACGTACTCTACGCCTTTTTGAACGTAAAATCTGATGGCACAGTGTATGTTTCAGCGTCATCGTTCATAACATCGTGTTGACAGAGATCGAAGGTACACTGGAGATAATTATGCAGACCTTGAAAAGCACTATGAAGGAGACAGTGAGTTGGTCTTCCTGGTCTGCACCTCTTTTACTGATAAGAAAAAGGTTGGGATGAAAAGGGAAGCAACGCGTATGGATGTGTGAAACAACTCTTCCTATTGAAGAAATCCCACCGTCATCTCAAGGTCTTGCTGTCCATCGGTGGATGGACCTGGTCTACCAATTTTCCTTCCGCCTCCAGTACCCCCGAGAACCGCGCCAGATTTGCCAAATCTTCTATCATTTTGATGAAAGATTGGGGTTTCGATGGTATTGATGTCGACTGGGAGTACCCTGAAGACGACACCGAGGCAACCAATTTTGATCTCCTTCTTCAGGCTATTCGAGATGAACTAGATGTGTATGCTGACCAGCATGCACCCGGCCACAACTTCCTTCTCTCGATTGCTGCCCCCGCTGGCCGTGAGAAGTACGATAAGTTACATCTTGCGAATATCGGCAAAATTGTCGACCAAGTAAATCTCATGGCCTATGATTACTCTGGGAGCTGGGACAGTATCAGCGGTCACAATGCCAATCTGTTTCCTTATAAGCATAGTGCCAACGCCTTTAATACCGATGAAGCTATCAATGCCTACCTTGGTGCCGATATCCCCGCAGAGAAAATTGTGCTCGGCATGCCCATCTATGGCCGCTCGTTTGAAGGCAACTCGGGTCTCGGCGAGTCCTATAGTGATGTCGGTCAGGGCTCTTGGGAGAGAGGCATCTGGGACTACAAGGCACTGCCCAAGCATGGAGCCGAGATTTTGTTCGACGAAGAGGCCCAGGCTTATTATAGCTATGACGACAGCACACATGAGTTGATCTCCTATGACACTCCAGAAGTGGTTCGCAAGAAGACCAATTATATCTTGGAGCATGGTCTTGGTGGAAGTATGTTCTGGGAGGCTTCCGCTGATAAAGAGGGCGAAGATTCTCTTATTGGTACAGGCTATAAGTCTTTAGGGAATCTGGACACGACTGAGAACTGGCTTGATTTCCCGGACTCCCGGTATACAAACATTGCTTCAGGAATGCCGGAACATTATGAGGTGTACGCTTGATTTGTTTCGGCTATCTATGTCTGCCTTCAGTTTTACTTGCGAGGGGTCAAGTTGATATTTCCAGAAAAAGGCCCGAGTTCACTTTAAAGGGAGCTGTAAACTAGTATTGGCCCTCAGTTTGCCTCTACCATTCTCTAATTGTAATTTGAACTAGAACCAGTTTATTATCAGTTGACCATGTGAGTTGTCACTAGAAACTCCTCTGCTTATCGAGAAGGTGTAGTAGGTCCAGGACCTAGAACTCCGAGGACAGGCATTGATCGGTCCATTTAGCATCACTGTGCTTGCCTCGAGCTGTAAAAAATGACTCGACTAGGATCCTTTTAGGTAGGAACTACCTACGGCCATTCTGTGCGAGTCTATACTTGGCATGACTCCTTCCCCTCCGCGCATACTCCTTTTCACCACTTCACCCTACCGTCTCCCCCCTACGAATCTCTTCGCCAAGCATCAATACTACCCCATCATCCGATAAGACAGATAAGCTTACTTCCAGGAAAGTTGCTGTCTCTTGTGGCAGTGTTTTCTCAGGTTATAGTATAATAGTTCATTCGTTTTTATATGCTCACCGCAAAGGAATCTGTAACCCCTCGCCACATCGATATCGACATGTTCCAGCGACCACCTCGCCGCCCCTGGTCATCTCGACGGAAGTGCAACGTAGATTTGCAGCCAACGAGCCCGTTGGATTCCGGCTACTGCTCAACTGATGATGCCTGTGAATGCTCCCCGAATCTTCGGAAGAGGTGTTTCCCTTCCTTTGACGGTTCCAGTCTCGATGAAATCCCAGCCAGCAAGCTTCTCGAGAACGGTGTGCCGACATCAACGCCGATGATCCACCAGAAAGAAAGCCTTTCTGAGCCTCCCAGGACTCCCGAAAAGCGTCGTCCTAGGGAGAAAGCCGAGGTGGTTTCTCCTTTCATATACTCGAGAAGTCCCGGACGCTTGTCACTTCAAGATAGACGAATCGACACCAATAGACGAAACTTGGACAGATACGTCCCAAAACGTGACCCTATATCTCCATCGTCCGAGAGATATCGAACAACTAAGCAAAGTCAGGATTTATCGAGAGATGAGCGTATGAGGCGCGACAAGAGTGCCTCTGCGGATCCTTTTGTTCTCAAACGCCGTTTCTTAGACCCTGACCCACGTTTTCCATTTCGAGTTGACGACAGTAACTTGGACAGAGGTTTGATAGCCAATGCAATTTGTTTCTCATACTAACATGTGTATCATCGGCAGGTGTAGCTCTCGGACAACTGCCGCAGAACCGAGGTGGAGATCGCCAGGTCAGCATAGGTGCCATGTGGTCGGTTGGAGGCCTTGCACCCAGTACAATCGCCGTGGATGATGGACAGGGGCATCTCGTCCGACGTGGAACCAATGCTCGTGTGTTTTCCACCCCTTTCCAAGAGAGTCTTGTCAGCACATCAGTAGAGAAAGAGAAGCATGAAGGCCGCATCGCTTCGGCTCTTAAGATTGATCAGGTTCGAAAAATCCTCGAGTTCGTGCAGGGTCAACGAGTCCCTTCAAGTCCAAGACATCACGCTCTTCACACAAACTTCAACCAGACATGCTGGAATGGATATCAATGGGCCAACAAAGAGGAGTGGTCCAGTACGTCTAATGTGCATCTTGTTTCAACTCACGGCTTACCAGCTACAGTTCCTCTGAGACCAGCAAAGAAACGTCTTCTCCCAGCTGCTCCTTTCAGGTAGGTAGACTAGTCCATTGAGGAGACAGTGGGCTGACAGACTTCAGAGTGCTTGATGCGCCGAACCTCAAAGATGATTTCTACTGCTCACCATTAGCATACTCGTATACGGCACACACGCTCGTTGTCTGCCTTGGCAGTCTTCTTTATGCCTGGTCCGAGTTCCGAGGTGTACAGTTGATTCATGGTACTCATTCCGACACTTAGTTGACGTCGGTTGCCTTCTCCTCAACGCAAGGTGGTAAAGCTGTGCTTGGGATCGGACATTCGGACGGCTGTGTGTTGTTCCAGTCTATATTCGATACACTGCCTCGGTTTGAGGTTCGTCAGACGTTTCCCATTTCCTGTGTGAGTTGGCGCCCGATTTGCACCCTTCGGCCTTCCAAAAATCCCCTCAGTCCAGGGGTTGAGGTCCAGACTGAAGACCTGGTGGTCGGCGACGAGATGGGCAATATTTACTACTATGTTGTAGAGTGGCCGCTAGGCTGGGAAGTCACACGCGACACATGGCCCGGTGCAGTATCATTGATAGCCAAGATCAACAATATTCACTGTCAGCAAGTATGCGGCCTCGCATGGTCCTAGGATGGTCGTCTGTTCGCCTCTGGAGGTAATGACAATCTCTGCTGCCTATTCGATGCTGATCAAGTAGTTGGGCGACGGCTTGACTTGTCTCTGGCGGGCAACGGATACAGAGCGCGCATCGAAGCAGGTAGCGCATATGGTGGTATTGAGACAAGGGTCACACGGCTACTCACCCTTGCTACGAGTGATGATGGGCCTGTGAGAGCGTCCACGGTAGAGATGCGGCCGCTTCCGGCTACAACTGACACCGTCCGGTATCTTGGCCCTGGCATTGAGAAACACCATTGGAACCACGATGCAGCAGTGAAAGCAATTGCTTTCTGTCCTTGGAGACGTGAGTTGGTTGCAACAGGAGGTGGCTCTAACGACAAGTGCATCCATTTCTTTCACACACCATCAGGAGCAGCTCTGGCAACGATATCGGTGTCAGCCCAAGTGACTTCGCTCATTTGGAACAAAACTCGCAGGGAGATTGCAGCAACCTTTAGTTACGCTTCACCAGAACATCCCTACCGTGTTAGTGTTTTCAGTTGGCCGGAATGCAAGCAGGTCGCAGCGATTCCCTAGGAAGACGATTTGCGAGCCTTGTATGCTATTCCTTATCCTCGAGGGCCAGCTGCCAATGATCGAATGGTACCAGGAGGGGGCCAGGAGGGATGCATTATTGTTGCATCGAGCGATAAGAGCATCAAATTTCATGAAGTATGGTCGCGGGAGAGAGGCGTAACCGTGGGTGCCACTGGTATTCTGGCGGGCAGCGATATTCTCGAAGGGCTTGATGGCATTGATAAGGAAGGGGACGTCATTCGATAGACTGTTCCGGGCCCTGTTCAAGATTGACCTGCACCTGAGGAGGAACGGCTAGACAGCATGTTGAGGGAAAGTTTCGAGTCGAATGAATAATAATAAGATATGACAAAACCCCTAACCCGGTCTTGATTGCTGTTAAGATTTGCAAAGGACCGCTGTGTGCGTATGTGCAGGAAAGGCATCTTAGAGAGGCCACCCGTTTCTGCTCTCGAACTGAGCTAAGAGAATGAAAAGACTATCAACATGTGAGGCAGATACCTTGAACAGCACCCAAATTGACGACTCCGATAACTCCGACCGATGCGTTAAACCCGCTGTTTCTTTTGAAACGGATCACAAGAATATAGATCACTTCAGAATGGCAATGAGGAGCACAAGAATAATGATGAGAACCACAATGATAGTCATTTGCTTGTTCTCGCCCGCCCCACGAGCAACCTTGCCAAGCATTCTGCTTGCGCGATCCAATCGGCTCTGATGGCGATCGGTGACAGCTTCCACCTCGTCGAGCATGGCAACATGGCTATCGAGCTCGTCGCCAATCTGCATGCTAAGCTCACGCTGGCGTCCGATAGACTCACCCAAACGATCAAGCTGCTCGTCTTGTTGCTCGAGAATCTGAGCGTGGTACTGGTGGACCTGCTGATTGTTCATACCCTGGGCCTCGTCCTGGTAACCAGCGCTGTCAGAAGGATCATCTCGGTAAGGACCAAAGAGCTCAGCGGATGGGGACGAGGGCGTGTCGCTGAAGCGGACAGTCTTTGGCTTGCGTGAGGTCGGGGATGTGGAGGTTGCGTGCTCAAAGTCATCGGCGAGCTCTTCCGAGTTGGGGTGGTTGAGGGTTTCGGCTGTTGAGGAGGAGGTGTGGCCTTGGTATTGGGTTGTGAGGTCGTCGAGTTGCTTCTGGAGCGATGTGATGGACTCTGTGAGGTCTGAAGCAGCACTCCAAAGCAAAGTTAGTGATGAGAACAACAATAAATGGGTTGGACCAGACATACGCTGTCTCGCCAGCGAATGTTAGTCGCTGCTCCTCCTCGCGAAGAGTGGCCAGGCCATCGCGGAACTGGTCGAAAGAGCGTGACAAGTGGCCATCTTGCGAGTCGCCTTCGAGTTTGAGGTTCTTTGCTCTCTGGCGCTCGAGCAGCGAAAGCTTGATGTGGTCTGCGAGGAGAAAGAGCTGGCTTGCGCTCGACATGGTTGGTGATTGTGATGCGATGCGATGCGATGCGATGCGATGAAATGTTCAATTGGCCGCGCGTGAGCTTTTCTGTGGCCGAGTCCCCTAAGCTAGAGGCGGGCGCAGGTACTAAAACCGATCTGAATCTGACGATGAAGGGAGCGAATGAAATGGATCTCTATTCGGATATTCACGGCAAGATGATGATGTTGCAATATGGAAGTTGCCTTATCCTGAAACTACCACCTACCGTAGACTACGTAACTGGATGACGGATGGGCTGGCCAGAGGTTCGGTCAGTTGGTGAACTTGACATTTTACTGTATTCCTGTGAACCTGGGTGATAGTCCAATCTGGCGAGGTACCTGAAACGACGCCGATGCCCCCGCTATTACAAGGTATCTCATGAGCTTCGGCCTATCTGCTTTTCTGGCAGAGATACCTCGGTCAAGCTCAACAGGAAGAGGTTGGGGAACACGCTTCCCCTGAGCCAGAACTCGTTTGGGTAGGCTTCCATTTAGACGATATGAGGTAACAGAAAGGCAGTAATTAATTGGATGTCTGGAGCCAACTTTGGTTTTTCTCACAAGGTAGGATATTTGACGAGTCCTCTGAGGATCATCTCAAGTTTGAGTGGCCTAACTCCAGCAGCAGACCCAACTCACCCCGCTCTCTACATGCTATTCACTTCAGTGTCCTCATGCTTATTAGTGTAGGCACTTCAGAAGTTCAGGTCATATTCATCAATCAATAACACAGTGAGGGTAAATGCTTAGACTTTATGCTCCAAGAAGCTTAAAGTAATTGTCTTGACCATCAAAAGTTCCTTACGACATATTTCTATCGTATTCAGTACCCTTGAATTATACGGTTATCTCTCCGATTAGCCGATAAATTACGGAGTAGCCTGAGCAGCATTCGTCGCTACAAAACATGAAACGCTACAAGGGACGGGGCAGGCCCAAGAAGAGCCATTTCAAGAGCTCTGATGATGCTTGCTAGAACCTTTACCATGACATGGGCAAGGGGTGTCGCGTCAGGTCGCTCGCGAAATCGACGCTATGCATCAACGCGTATCCATTAGCGGGAGATTTTGTCAGACAGTAACACCAGTGCTGTGCACAAACAAATATTTGCATAATTTCACTCATGGTCAGTCACATTGTAAAAAAGCATCATCAGAATTGAGCATCATCAGAACTGAGTTCCACAGTGATGTAAATTGCGTTCAAATGATATTTCACCGTGACTATCCGAGTCTAATGGCATTCGCTCTTGGTGGCCTTTCCCGTTAATCCCACGGCTCCTTTCCCAGTACCAGTCCCAATCCCTAAGCATGGCAAGCACGTAACTCCGAGTAAATAGCAAATAACAATGTGCAGCTGAAGCAAGAAATAAATGTTCCCAAACGAGGTTTCAATCCATTCTCGTGTCCATATCAGGGACGGCGTTGGTTGGACGAGGAGATTCGGCTGCTGAAAGGACCTCCATTCCGTCAAAGATAGGGGGAGAGTTTTGGAGGTTTTGAAGTGCACCCTCAGCAGTTTGGCTGACAAGTTGACCATGGCGGAGATTCTCGGCAAATAGGAAGAAACCCTCATTGGCTTCGACAAGATATGACTGCAGACCATTGCTCTCGAGAAGAATTCGAGCATTGGAAACGGGATAGTGATTTTCTATGTATCGAGCCCAGCCACGAGCAGCTGCTTGGATGTGCTCCTCCTGGCTAATTCTTCGCCAGCCAATTCCGAGGTGCAACGTGAAGTTATCGACGATAGGTCCCTCACCGGCAGGCTTGACTTCAGACTTGAGGGGAGAAATGCTGACTGCAGGTGTGCTCGACAGAGGAGACACGCGCTGCAACTTGGGGTTTCTGATCAAGGAGCGCGCCTCTTTGATAGCGGCAAGCTCGGCAGCCTTCTTCTCCTCAACCCAAGTGCCAGATTGGCTGCTCGCATCCGTGACATAGCCGCTGCTCTTCTTAATCAGGGTCATGCCAGGGCCGTAGACCCATTCCTCTTCAGGCTCTTCGACGGGCAGGGACTTCAAGTCAGGCTCGAGATTGTCGGAAGCCTCTTCCCGGGAACGCTTTCTGCCAGCTGCAGCAGGTCGGACAGGCTGAACAGCAGCAAACTGGCTTGCCATAGGTGCAAATCGAGGTGGTGTGTGGTGTCCGAAGCTTGCCATACCCATGGATTGGTGGGCATGTTGGGGAGACATGGTGAGGACGGGAGAGGAAGAGAATTGAGAGCTGAAGTACGACATTGTGAAAAGTATGCTTCTGTGGTAAAACTGGAAGTGGTTGAAAGGTTAGTAGTCAGCGATGTCACAAACCATCTATAGCGTCTTTGGAACTCGCGGTAGTGATGAGACGAGGACGCTTAGACGAAGGTTAAGATTGATAAGAGAGTAAGAGAGTAAAAGAGTAAGAGTGAGACGCGGTAGGCACGAGTTTGAAGGATACGCGACAGGTGAGGGATGGGTAGGTGGAAGTAGTTAAGAAGTCGTGATGGGAAGTTCAACTAAGAGACAGGTAAAGTTGGGAAGTTGATGATGTTCTGTGGTGGATTGTGTGGAGAGGAGAGGAGAAGAGAAGAGAAGAGGGAAAGTGATGAATGGAAGGAGGATTGAAAGCTGTAAAAGAATGGGAGGGGAGGACTGGTAAAAGAACCCGTGAGAGGAAGAGACGAGGAAGGGGTGTGAAGTGTGAGTGGCTCTTTCTTTACCCCAGGTTGAGGTGCTCTTTAACCACCCATGCAGCCTCACTCCGATCTCCAAAGCTACGAGAGCTGGCACTGTACTGGTCTCGCAAGCGGCGAACTCCGCGTAGTTGTACTCTGGGCAGATACCCACACACCCGAAGATACGAGCTAAACTATCAGTACCTTGTAACAGTGTCGGCAAGCTGCAGCTAGGTCCGTGCTAGACAGTGCGCATACAGTATGCACGCCATCAGCTTATCGAAACCTCCCGGCCCTAGATGGGGCCTAGCCTAGCCTAGCTTGGAGCTAGGGCGGCTCGCAGCGTCAGGTACGTACTGTCCAGTGGTCAGCTTTAGTTCCCGCTTGACCCCTTCTGGGCTGCGCAATTGTTAGGGGTCTCATAGCCGTAAGGGGCTTGGTGTCCTTTGAGTGTCTTGGCGGGTCTCAAGCAAGTCGGGAACGTCCTTCTGGTTGGGTGGCCAACGTTTTGACTTGAACCTGGCCTGACTGCAGTTGCTCCGTGCCACCCCGAGCCGAGCCCATCGCAGCCAAGTTTTTTCACCTGTGATCCGCTGCCAAACATTGGCCAATCTGTTCGTGCAGATTTTCCAACAGGCCCCACTCGACTTCCGCCCAGCCCGAGTCAGTTTGCTTTTGATTTTCATTGGAAGTTTGTAGTTCCGGGCCCGTTTGCGTATACGTACCCTCGGAAGCAAATGGAATGGCTCTTGTGCCTGAGGTAGCCAGGCACATCCGGCAAAAAGTTTGCTTGGGACTGGAATTTTCGTTGCCGCGAGAGGCTGGCTGGAAGGAGCTGGAGGATCCGGAGCCAGACCGACAGAAAATTCAGGCACGAGCAAGTGTAACTGACACTAATTGTAATCAGTTACCTGGGAATCGGCGATTGGGAGCTGATTGAGAGGAATGTATCTTTGTTAATTAATGTGATTTGAGTAAAGCTGACTGAACAATAAACCATCTCTATAGACTATGACCGTAGAAATACTGGTCAGTGTGGTGCTGCGTGACACACTACCATACAACGTAGGTATGCTCTGTTCATTGAATCCACAGGATTGACTGATCCTCGTCCTCCTTGCCTTTATCGGTTCTATTGGCCACCTGACATCACAATGCATCTCGGCAAATCATGCATCGTCGGCATTCTCACTGCCCCCATACAGACCCTGAAATCCTGGTGTTCTCAATCCTACCGGGCTACGCGTTCTTCTTACCGTGACTGGTGCGTCGTCTACGTCGACTCTCGTCCGCCGTCTTCCTCGAACCGGGGCCGTGTAGGCTCCATCGAACCGGCTTTGGTGACGAGCTTCTGGCAGTTCTCTTGGTGTCTGTGGCTGTTCTTGGCTGGGTAGGCGATCACTATATACTGGTAATTGTCTCCGGGGAGGTCTAGCGCTCTGCTCTTCGTCAATCGTAGAGGTCGTCGTCTCAGTATCTCTTGGGAAGTTTTCAAGTTCTATGGAGTTGTGTGAATGATCAGTGGTGGACTCATCCTCGGAATCATACGGTAATATGTCGAGCTGTGACTCTTCATCAGTACTCATCTCTCACTTTGGCGTTTCGTATGTGGTTCAGATATTTTGATGCATGATTGAGGATCATGTAGGCGATTGGTGGTTTTGGTCATCTGGACAGTTGTAAAGGGCGTCACTTACAACTGCTATCGGAAGATTTTGCTCGAGGTTGTATCCAACCTCATCTTGTTCAGACCCTTGATTATTAGTGTTGTTGAAGCGGGTGCGGATAGGCAAGGGCCCGACAGCTGTGTCTTCATCGACATCTACGAACTTGTTATTGTTTGTTTGGTTTCCCGTGTGGTAGGCCATTCGGATGAACCAGTTGACTTACTCCTGCCCGGTCGTGGAAGGGGAACCGGTCCATGCTGTTCCGACTCTTGGGCTGAGTAGTTGGTGTCATGACCGATATCTACATCCAACATGGCGTCGTATTCAGATAACTGTAATGGTGAGTCTGTGTCTTCTTCGCCTTCTGTCGCATATTGGCTTTGTGAAGCGCGCGTTCCTGGTCTGGCAATCTGGTCGACTGTTGGCATTGCCATCCGTGTGTTGAGAGCATCTTCAAATATAGCTACTTCATGTTCGGATGGAGTAAGAAGATCCCGTCCCCTGTCGGCCCGTTGGCGGTTCAAGAGGTGTTTTCTGTAACGGCTGCGGCGTTCGGCATCGTTGAGATCACGGGAGGTGATGGTAATCGTAGTTGGTTGAAGTCGAAACATGTCAAGGGGACCACGCAACTTCACGGTTGGCTACGGGGTGAAGTGACACGCAAATACGTATTCACCCATTTGACCAACATTAGTTATAAGCTTACACTGGACCTTCCGAGTCCAGTTTCTTCTTGACTTCCTCGCAGTTAATGACTGTCAGGACATGGTTATGGCGAGAGGGGCAACTTCCTTCACAGCCGCTGCTATAGGGTAAGGGATTGGGTGACGGAGCTGGCGACTGGTAAAACACGCATTCCAACATGACATGTCCAGTAGCTACAAACTTCTCTGTCTACTGAATATCTTATTGGTATCAAATCCCAATATTCTGCCGTAGTGTAAGCATTAGTAGGCACAACCCTTCACGAGTGGTACTACTGAGATACTGACTAAGTTATAAACAGGTGCACAACCACACAGGAGGTACAAATTCTTAGAGGATAAGTCTCTAGACAGGGCTCTCAACAATCAATGTCGTATAGCTTTAACTTCAACGTAGATTCTACAAAGGGTCTGCCATCAAGTATAACAGTCCTGGTAATAAAACAAAGAGCACAGCAGTCATGTCATAATTGGCTTGAAACACTGAGTACAAAGAACAAACTATCGAGAGCACGGATCAGAACCAAGTGTACACGCACGTACCTCAGGATTTGTGTAGATAAATTGTTGGCATCCCAGGTCCATGAGTCTTCTGAACTGGATTATACATGCCACACAAGATGGTTTCTTCAACAGTTCAAATGGGAACAGCGTAGGTTGGTGAACTTACCATCCATATCTAAGGTATCATATCGAGTCCTTTAATAGCGCCGGGGCATTTAGGTAGCGGGTACCTGATGGATGGAACATTTGCGGCACTTGTCTGACATGCACCCAAAGCAATCGTTGTTCCCCAAGTTCAGCTAATAAATGGGAACTGTAAATCGTCCTGATGTTCCGGGTCTTGGCATGGACAGCAGTGTCTGAAACTAATGATTCTCGTCTGCCCGGGCAGTCTGTCAACAGTGCTTGCGGCAGTGGCCAGCGGATCTATTAATTAGTACCTTAGTACCTGGCCTAGGTAGGTAAGGTACTCAGTACTCAGGATAGGTACCTAGATAATTATGCGAGCACTGGCGGCCACTGATGCTTCTCTCGCAAAAAAATAAAAAATACCAGGCAAGATAATGCGGTACCTTGCAAGACGCTGGGGGGCTCTTCTCCTTTGCATCATCCCAGCAACCACAGCCCCTAGGTTCAGGACAAGGTTGGCGGCGGCCTAAGGCGTCTTTCGCTTGCTTGCACTCTCGTAATCTGAGGTGGGCTGGGGCCTCGTACCTCGCCGAGCAGAACGTAGTTGCTGGGCATACTCTATTTCAGTTTCGTTTACAGCAATACCACCAACAACGTAACGATCCGGCCTTTAATTTATCGCTAACCACCTAACCCAACATCATCTTTCCTTCGCCTCTAGACAGCTCAACATCGGTGATGCTCCAAGGTCCACGCCGCCGCCAGTGGCCGACCGTCCCTTGCTCACGACTCGCGTTTCTTCTCCCCGTGCGAGTCGAGCGTGAGCCTGCCCACTTCCCCTGAGCATTTGCCCCTAGGCATCTCCATCGCCCACCATGAATGGGGACCTGAGCCTTTCTCAGGCCCTGGGCGGACTGCGCATTGCCAACCCTGATGATGCCGCCGAGGCTGTTCATACCTCCTCAACTTCTCCTCCTGGGCCTGATTCTACTGCTCACAATACGTCTGTCTCCGCTTCAACATCAACATCCGCTCTCCCCTCTACGCCCCAGCCGACAACCACATCCACCACGCCTTCATCCTACGATGCTATTCGCCTTGATCCTATAGATGCCGGTGTCGAAGCTTCACTTACCGACCCTCGACTTACCCCATCCGCTCAGTCCTCCGACCTTACTCCGGAGCCAAGTTCCTCCGTAGGATCTTCGAACCCATTCCCTCAAGCTGAGGTGTCGAGGTCCTCCGTTTACGGCATGTCGAACGGACCCGAATCTAGCTCCAGCCCTTCTTATCCCGTGAGAGAGTCCAGCCGACGAGATCCCCAACGATTTAACAACTCGAGTCGACCAGTATCAGGATTAAATCCCGGCGGCGGCAGTCCGTTACCACCCCGAAGGAGCTCAAGAGGGATGGGAGTTGGCTATGCTTCTGGTCCTGGGGGACAACCACCGAACCAGCCGTACGCTGGTGACGCGCCAGCTCCCACCAGTAGAGAGGAATGGCAGGAGCGTGGGGCTGCCGTGGGTGTCCGTCGAGAGGTCGATGCAAATGGACGTACTGTTGTCCGCCAGGTCAAGAAGGGCGTCCGCGATTTCTCATTTGGACGTATTCTTGGGGAGGGCTCGTACAGCACAGTCTACATGGCGACCGATCGCCAAACCCTCAAAGAATATGCCGTAAAGGTACTGGAAAAGAGACATATCATCAAGGAAAAGAAGATCAAGTATGTCAACATCGAGAAGAACACACTAAATCGACTCACCGAGCACCCTGGCATTGTCCGATTATACTATACATTTCAAGACGAGACATCTCTCTACTACGTCCTCGATCTATGCAATGGTGGAGAGCTTCTGGGTGTCTTGAAGAAAACGGGCACTTTTGACATTGAGTGCACGAGATTCTATGGCGCACAAATCCTTGATGCCATTGACTATATGCACTCACGTGGTGTTATCCACCGAGATCTAAAACCCGAAAATGTCTTGCTAGATGAACAAATGCATGTCAAGATCACCGATTTTGGAACCGCTAAGTTGCTCAAAGACCCTCGCGAAGATGCATCGGCCGCGCCAGCCAGTGGCGCGCCAGATCCAGGACAGCCAGAAGACGGTCGTGCGGCATCGTTTGTCGGCACTGCTGAATACGTGAGCCCGGAGCTTCTGACACACAAGAACGCCTGTAAGGCTAGCGATTTGTGGGCGTTTGGTTGCATTGTATACCAACTCTTGGCTGGCCGACCTCCTTTCAAAGGAGGTAGCGAGTACCTTACTTTCCAAAAGATTGTCAATCTTGAATACGAGTTTCCTCCTGGGTTCCCTCCAGCAGCCCGAGACCTCGTAGAGCGCTGCTTGGTCCTCGACCCAGCCAGACGACTCACTATTGAGCACATCAAAAATCATGAGTTTTTTGATGGACAGCCGTTCGGAAAAGGACTCTGGAGGACCAAGGCACCTCGGTTACGCCCATATATAGCCCCCTCTCAAGAACCTCAAGTCATCCAGCTGAATGGCTTTTCCAACGCTTCCAATGCGATTGGTAACACGAGACCACCACCTCCCACCCAAGCGAACACTTCCAACGGGAGTAATCGGCCCTCCAGATTAATAACAGAATTACCTCCGCCGACCCAGCTCGATATAGAATGGTCGCCTGTCTTGTCAAAAAACAACGAGCGCATCCTCAAGCTGGGCGACCTCATGGTTGTCTCAACGCCCTTACCTTCGAGCCCACACGGAAAAGAACCCGGAGAAGGACATAAGAAGTTGTCTCGTTTCTTTATCGGGAGCACAACAAAGAAGCGCCAACGTTTGGTCATGATCACATCAAGTGGTCGAATTGTGCTTGCCCCGGCTGGTGGGGAGGAGAAGCGAGCAAAGCAAGAGCTGTCTTTGCTCGGTTCAGATTGCTCGTGGAAAACCCAAGTGGATGCCAAGGGCCAAACAGTGTGGTGTGTCAATACCGTAAGCAAGATGCATTTTATTCTCTGTCCTATCTCTCTGATCATTGTACTGAAAATTACTACCAGGGCGGTCACCACTATACATTCGAAGAGGCGAAGTCGACTTCCACTCCTCCGGAAGGCGGTTCTGCCGCCGCTGACTGGATCGAGTGTTTGGAGCGGGCCAGAGATATGGCTCTTTCTCAAAGCATGGCCACTTCCTACGGTGGCGATGGTGGATTTGCCGACATGTCATCTCAAGTATCGAGCCCTTCAAGTGCGATAGGCGGGCCAGGCAACTATTCGGAGGGCTTCGGGATAAGTGACCGACAAGGGCGGAATCACTTGAGTAAGAACCAGGGGAACACTGAAGAAGCTGCACCGAAACGCAACCGTTTCAGCAAGAGACAATCAAGGAACGGTCTAGGCTCTGCATTCTAGGGGCTTTCGAGCCGAGAACACCGGAGGGGGACAAACGTAGGGTGTTTATGAGGTGTGGATTGCTGTAGTCGATCCCCTTGGAGATATTGCCTCCCACCAATCACACATTCAGTACGTTCATGGCATTGAGAGCGCGGCGTCTTAACTGTGGAGTTTTATTCATCTGAGCGGACCGGTCAATGCATTGTTTTGGGGTACATTTTGTTTTCAGCGTTGATGGAGGATTCGGCACAGCCGTCAGATGATTGCTATTCGATGAGCCACAAAAACTTGAGGCTTCTAAATTTGACGAAGCTGAGTGTGTTTCACCAGACAGGTACATCCGAGTATCAGAGAACTGTTACTAGTGTCTTATGCTCCTGCGTTGAGTGTGAGGACTGAGTTTAATGCAGACGCAGTTGCAAAAGCAACAATCGTGGTGGACAAGATGACAGATACGGCATCTTGAAGTATGCCGGAGATCCTGGATAGGAAGTGGTTGTGAGCTTGGTGAATGAGGGCGGGTTCAGAGTTGAGACACTGGATCAACTCCAGTCGTTTCTCACAGCACCACCCCTGGGGATGGATTCTGTTCAACGGCAAGGCTAGTAGTAAAGGATGTAATAATTATAGATATGAAACTATAGTTCAAGTGATGGAAGTCGAGTACGTACTCAAAGTTATGAGGCTTGTAATTTGATTTATGAAAAAGTGTCGATGTGACACGAGGGGAATGTGTGACCTTCCCTTTGAGAAGGGGAGAAAGGAAAGAAAACTAAATAGCCAATGTGAGAGTTTTGAAACCGACGTACAACGATGTCTGCAAACATAAGTTTTGCTTGGAAGATAGGGTTATCTTCAGTTACAATAAGACAGCCTAGACGGGTCGCAGCAAGAGGGGAAATTCGTTGATAATAAGTAAGACCAATATTTTTATAACTAAATCTTCCTGAAACAAAACACAATGCAAAAGAGGTATTAGATATTAAGTTATGTTATATAAACCTAGCTTAAAGATGTACAGAGCCAGGAGAGATCTTTATGTATCATAAACTTGTTTTCTTGTCCTAGGGGAGCATAGTGTTTGCTTGATCGATCACGTGAGCTGATGAGTAACAGACGCATCGTTTTCTCGCGACGCAATGCGATGCGACGCGACACGATCAACCTGAAATCCCACCAGCCGACGCCTACCGAACTCCAACGCAAGACCTTAAGCTTTCGGCAAAATGCAGCCTCAATATCGCGCTTATGCGCAACAGGTTCCGCAAAGGTCGCCTCACGCAACGAACCAGCGACGAGGTGGAATTGGTACTTTTAGCCACCATTTGCGCTACCCATCCAATTCATCTATCCGCTAACATGGACATTCTCTCAGGACCCATGATGTCCTCAGGACCTCACCCTTCTGTCCCTCTTACTCAAGCACAGCTTGCACAACAGCAGCAGGCTCAGGCTCAGGCCAGCGAGCTCGCCAAGCGACGTAGTCGAAAACCTACCGATAAAAATATCCCCGAAGGAGTCGAGGACAGCATTGTTGATGCTAATGGTGTTCAACGGTATAAGGACTTGCGAGATGTCGAGCGTCGGCTCGATGCCACTATCACGCGGAAACGACTGGACATTGTCGATTACACTAGCCGTGGCTCCAAGGTTTGTCTGATACGCAGTGCATTTGTCAAAACATTGGCTGAGCAACACTCTAGAGATACAAAACACTGCGAGTTTGGGTTAGCAACACGGTCGAGGATCAGATCTGGCAGAGCAACGGACTGAACTCCGACTCGTTCGACTTTACTCCTAATATGGAGGCGTCTTACAGAGTCAAGATCGAAGGTCGTCTACTCGACGACGAAGATGAGGAGAAAGACGAGCCTAAGAACCAGGAGGCAGTCACAGAAGAAGCGAAGGAATCTGAAGAGTCGGTTCAAAGGTCCAAGTCACCAGAGAAGCCCAGGTTCTCACACTTCTTCAAGTCTTTGACCGTTGATTTCGATCGATCCCGATTTCGAACTGGCAACGAACAAACAGTGGAATGGAAGAAACCTGATGCCCCGGCTCGAAACCAGCCCACCGCCAACCTTCCTGCGGCCGCTGATTTCGACGAGCTCACCTTTAAAAGAAGTGGAGACGAGAGCCAGAACGTCACCATCAACTTGTTCCGCCAGGAGACCCCCGAGAGGTACCAGCTGAGCCCGGAGCTTGCCGATGTGGTGGATATGAAGGACGCTACCCATCAGGAGGCAGTCATGGGACTCTGGGAGTACATTAAGTTACTCGGACTCCAGGAAGACGAAGAGAAGCGAAATTTTCGATGCAACGAGCCTCTTAAAAAGGTATGTCACTCTTCTTACATAATTGTCACAATTTTAATATTCGGATACAGATTATACGACAGGGTGACATTGGGCACATCCCTCTGCTCAATGACTATGTTCAACAGCACCTTCGACCGCTCGAGCCCATTCGCTTGTCGTACACCATCCGAGTCGATCAAGAATTCCACAAGGACCCCCAGCCCACAATCTATGACATCCAGGTTCCGGTGGACGATCCTCTTCGTGATTCGCTTTTGCCTCTGCTTAACAACCCGCAGTACATCGCCATGCTCAAGGAGGTAACATGCCTCGACGATCAACTTGCTCGGGTTGTACAGGCTATTGCCGTTTCTAAGGCTAAGCATTCTTTCTTCCAGTCTCTTAGCAAAGATCCTGCCAACTTCATCAAACATTGGCTGAGTTCGCAAAAGAGAGACCTCGAGGTGATCATGGGAGAGGCACCAAGAGGAGGTGGAGAGCACGCATCAGGTGATGAGTGGCGCCGTGGCGGAAAGGACAGCGTTTGGACTACCCAGAATGCTCGCGAAAGTGTCAACGTCCTGCTTTCAAAGCAACGTTGATAACTTGAGTGAATACCGATGATATGCCGGAGTGACGATTATCGACAGAACATTCGGAGTCAAAGAGTTTGTGTCATGTTTGATTGACTACACACAGGGAATGAGGGGGCGTTAGGAGCGTCTTTTTGTATACTAATATCATGAACCAAGATCGGCGGAACGACATGCGTATCCTGGCGCGCTCGATGCCACGGCCAGGAGCGTTTAAGATACTGTAGGGACAAGAAATAAGATGAAAGGGCAGAGCATGTAGTGTCATCGTGATAAAATAAAGTATCGCGCTCTTTGGCCTTAAGAATCGCTGTCGCCCGTGAGAAAAGGAGTCGAAACGCCACGCGAGTGTAGATGGGTACATCGAGGAGATATTTAACCGGAGTGAATGAGTACGGCAACATACAGACAGTTACCGTTGAGGAGTGACAGGAACTGACGGCATATTGCGAATTTGCTTGATCAAGAATTCTCTCTCGTCAATAAACTGTTCATCGTCTGTCCTATCCTCAAGGAAATGTGAGAGGAAAGTAAGAAGCTTATCCCTGTTCATAAGAAGAATCTTCTGAACTGCAATTGACTTGTGCGGGTTGGCAACAAAGACCTTGAATACATGAAACCCTTCGTACTGAACCATTTTCCTATCATCACGAAGGAGATTCATGCATATCTTGAGGTGCTCGCCGCGGTCAACATAGGCAGTCATAACGCTATAGTTGGAGCGATCAAGCAAAATCTCACCGAGGAGCTTTATCGATTGGCGTTTAGTCACATAGCTGTTAGATTGGACCAAAATGTTGTTGTACTTGTCGAAAAAGAGGTCAAAGTTCGCGGACAGGTATCTTGGTACGAGATCCTTATGACGTGTGAGGAGTTCCTGTATGAAAGTCAGTGCATGCCAGCAATTGTTGTGCAGTAACCCAAGCTTACTCGGAAGGTTGTGAAAGCATCTGCTGCTACCTCAAAAGAGCTCTTATCAACCCAATCGAAGAATCTCCAGAACACGCCTCTTCCACTTTGAGGCCGGTCGCGATCGATGGCATTGAGCCCTTTGGAACTCGAACCTGGCTCGTCTCCGTCGTCATATAGAATAATGGCAGCCGCCGCCTCGTTCTTCAGCAACTCTCGCAGGACGGAACCTGCAGGAGTAGCGCTCTCTTTGTGGTCATATCCACGGCACAGTTCCACCAGGACCTGGGGTCGATTGCACACGACGTATGACAGAGCAAGAGGGTCGCTCTTGGGAGCGGCGGTGGCAGGGCGGAAGCGGAAAACGTAGGAGAAGATCACTTGTGTGTCTTTGCGAGATTCGAAAGGAAGGCGGAAGAGGTTGACGGCGAGAAGGTGGAGGAGATCTTCATCTATGAGACCAGTCACGAGCTGTAAGATCTGTTCTGGGGAGGTGTCGGCCTCTTCAAAGACGTCTTAGCCATTCGATCAGGATTTCTCAAGAAAGGCGAGGCAGCATACCTGGGGTTCCCTGGAGGATAGTCTTCATCTGACTTAAGACTCGCGCAAGCTCCTCGGCCTTCCAAAATCAGTGTTTGGACTTGATTCAAAGTGATACGGTTGTTACCTTGGCTGGACCCTGCGGCCCCTCAAGCTTCAGGACATGCTCGCGGGCTTGCTTGGGGAGATCAGCAACTGTGCGTGTCCGGGCTCTTCCAAACAAGAACGACATGGCTTGAGGTTATGCAGCAGAAATGCAAAGAATGTCTGGTGGTGGACCAAGAACAATGGAGGTGGGTGTTTGTGTGAGGTTAATCGCTAGTATGCAACTGACGGTATCCCGACGTCAGGTGGGCTTTATCGATAGTGGACAAGGTAGGTTCAAAGAACGGACGTGACAGTGGAGAGATCCTCGTTGAAAAGTCCAGGATAATGTCTCCGAAACAAGGAAAGCTGAGGCGAGAGAATAGAGTCTAGATATTGACGAGCTCTGGACCGAATCATGCCAGGGAAAACAATAAACAAACATTCATCGAGGAGTCAATCCTATTTGCTTTGTTGGCGGGCAGCAACCACGCACGCACCAGCTTTAGCCCCAGTTGTTTTGTTTAGCTTTGAAGTGACACGATCGCTAATCTCAATGCAAGTCCTATTATTGAGAGGTAGGTAGTGGTGCAAGTGTTAAATGCCTAGGCACGTAGTAGCAATTGGGCTATATAGATATTACAGACCTTGGGTGCAACGCATAAAAGTAATTACTGATCCTTCTAAATTAATATGGAAGCTGCCAATGCAGTCGATATTCGACGGTGCCGTCAATACATGGCGGTTTATCATTATGCAAGAAAACTCGAGGTCCGGGTGGTTTGGACTGCGCTCAGGTATAAGTAGCATTTTTTCCGACTTGGCCAGACTGCATGTTTGGCGTAGGCTTTGATGGCATTGTTAGTGATACTATATTTTGTAGAAGACAGGCAAGGCATTTGTCGTAAGTGCAACCGTGGTCTGTCTTGTTAACAACTTTATCAAATCAATCAATATTTGTACTAAGCTCGTGTCCGTTACCTATCTGAAGAGTGATTTGGCAACCGACATACCTAGTAGTCGCCCATGGAAACAACACAGGAACCAACTGTGTACCGCAGTGCAGGGAGTCGGACGACCCCTCCATGGTTTCATTCATTGCCTGACGCGGGGCAAACATTTCGCCCCACCTACAATCCCGTCTTCTTGACTCACCCACCATCGCGAGGTGCCTTTTTCTCAAACCTGCCCCTCTATTAACGGCTTGTCGCTGGTGGAATCCGCTCCCAAGGTCTTCCTTCTATTGACCCGACTGCAAGGCGAGACGTACTATTACGGTGAGTCACCCATAAACTTTTCTATATTGTCCATTTATCGCATCCCTTCTGCACTTTCCCATTTTGCCCTGTTCAAAGCCCTAGACTGACTAACCCCTCCCTTGTAGGCAAACCGTCAGTCATCATGTCTATCGACTTCCCCAAGGAAGAGGAGGCCGTCCTCCTAAGATGGCGCGAAATTAACGCTTTCCTTCGACAGGTTCGTCTCCCTGCCATTGCTCTCACGATCTCAACCTGCGCTGGTTGTGTTGGAACATCTGTCTAACCCGGATTGCCACCATAGGTAGAACTGTCTGAAGGCCGTCCTCGCTACAATTTCTACGATGGACCTCCTTTCGCGACCGGTCTGCCTCACTATGGACATCTTCTTGCCTCCACCATCAAGGATGTCATCCCCCGATACTGGTCCATGAAGGGTTTTCATGTTGAGCGCCGCTTCGGTTGGGATACCCACGGTCTTCCTATTGAGCATGAGATTGACAAGAAGCTGGGAATTTCTGGGAAGGCCGCCGTGATGGAACTGGGTATTGCCAAGTACAACGAAGAGTGCAGATCTATTGTCATGCGCTACGCTACAGAATGGCGACACACGATCGAGCGATTGGGGCGTTGGATCGACTTTGACAATGATTACAAGGTAAGACAGCTCAAACTAGCTCCGTCTTGTCAGAATTCTGATCGTTTATCGTACAGACTATGGACCCGAACTTCATGGAATCCGAGTGGTGGGTTTTTAAGCAACTGTTCGACAAGGACCAAGTCTACCAAGGCCACCGAGTTATGCCCTACTCTACTGTTCTCACTACTGCCCTCAGCAACTTCGAGGCCAACCAGAATTACCAGGATGTTACTGACCCCGCGGTTGTTGTCGCATTCCCACTTGTCGATGATCCTGAAGTAAACCTGCTTGCCTGGACAACCACCCCTTGGACACTGCCATCGCATCTCGGCCTTGCAGCTCATCCCGACTTCGAGTATGTCAAGATCCTGGACGAGAAGACCGGGAAAACCTTCGTTCTCCTCGAGAAGCTCCTTGGAACCCTGTACAAGGACCCCAAGAAGGCTAAATTCAAGATCGTAGGAAAGATTCTAGGCAAGGATATGTTGGGATGGAAGTATACCCCTCCGTTTGATTACTTCTACGAGGAGTTTAAGGATGTTGCTTTCAAGGTCCTGAATGCTACCTACGTTACGGATGACAGCGGTGTGGGCATTGTGCACCAGGCGCCAGCCTTTGGTGAGGACGATTACAACGTCGCCGTCGCCGCAGGCATCATTACTGAGAACCGACCTCCCCCCGATCCCGTAAACGATACCGGCCACTTCACTGAACGAGTTTCTGATTTCAAGGGCATGCACGTCAAAGAAGCCGACAAGCACATCATTAAGTACCTCAAGAACACCGGCCGCATCGCCAACGAGTCCCAGCTTAAGCATTCGTATCCCATGTGTCCTCGCTCGGACACTCCCCTCATCTACAGGGCCGTCCCCTCCTGGTTTATTCGTATTCCTAACATCGTTCCTGATATGCTCAAAAACATTGAGGACACTCGTTGGGTCCCATCATTTGTCAAGGAGAAGCGTTTCGCCAGCTGGATTGCCAATGCTCGCGACTGGAACGTCAGCCGAAACCGTTACTGGGGTACACCTATTCCTCTGTGGGTCAGTGAGGATTTGGAGGAGAGAGTTTGCGTAGGCAGTGTCCAAGAACTCCGCGAGCTGAGTGGTTATGAGGGTGATCTCTCTGATCTTCACCGTGACAAGGTTGATCACATCACTATTCCCAGCAAAAAAGGCAAGGGCCAATTAAAGCGTATTGAGGAGGTATTCGACTGCTGGTTTGAGTCTGGAAGCATGCCCTATGCCAGCCAACATTACCCCTTTGAGAACGTCGAAAAGTTTAACCAGTCCTTCCCAGGAAATTTCATTGCTGAAGGATTGGACCAAACTCGCGGATGGTTCTACACTTTGACAGTGTTGGGTACTCATCTATTTGGCAAATCTCCATTCCAGAACTGTGTGGTCAATGGTATAGTGCTTGCAGAGGACGGTAAGAAGATGTCCAAGCGACTCAAGAACTATCCCGATCCTTCTATCATCATGACAAAGTACGGTTCTGATGCTCTTCGACTTTACCTCATCAACTCGCCTGTTGTGCGAGCTGAGCCACTGAGATTCAAGGAATCTGGCGTCAAGGAGGTTGTCCAGAAGGTCCTCTTGCCACTATGGAACAGTTACAAATTCTTCGAGGGTCAAGTTGCTCTTTTAAAGAAGGTTGAGAACGTGGAATTTACTTGGGACCCCAAGCTCGAGGCCACTAATTCCAATGTCATGGATCGTTGGATCCTTGCTTCGACTCAAAGTCTGTTGGCATTTGTCAATCAGGAAATGGAGGGGTAAGTGATTCGCGCTTTCCTACACTGATGCCCGCCTTTTTCAACATGTAATAAGTGGACAAGGTGATCTTGAGAAGTAACCAGAAAGCATGTCTGTGGCTCCAACAATCATATTGACTACTGGTTTGTTTGAGAAGATCATTTTGACCCTTTTAGCCATGTTGAAACCTTACGTTGCGTGGTTACTGAGAGTATCACTGTGCTGACTTGTATTAGATATCGTTTGTACACGGTCGTTCCCAGACTCCTAGGTCTTATCGACAACACGACAAACTGGTACATTCGATTCAACCGAAAGCGACTCAAAGGCGAAAATGGTCTTGACGATACCTTGCACGCCCTCAACGCCCTTTTCGAGGTGTTATTCACCTTGTGCCGCGGACTGGCACCTTTCACGCCTTTCCTCACTGACAACATCTACTTGAAGCTACTACCTTGTATCCCCAAAGAGCTCCAGGGCGAGGACTCCCGAAGTGTGCACTTCCTGCCGTTCCCCGACGTCCGCCAGGAGTTGTTCGATGAGGAAGTGGAGCGACGTGTTGGTCGCATGCAGCGCGTCATTGAGCTGGCTCGTGTGTCACGCGAACGCCGTGCCATTGGTCTCAAACAACCTCTCAAGACCCTCATTGTTCTCCACTCCGACCCCCAGTATCTTGAGGATGTCAAGTCGTTGCAGAAGTATATCAGCGAGGAGCTAAACGTGCGGGACCTTGTGCTCTCCGGCGACGAAGCCAAATACAACGTCCAGTACAGTGTCACTGCTGACTGGCCTGTCCTTGGAAAAAAGCTCAAGAAGGATATGGCCCGCGTCAAGAAGGGGTTGCCCCTTCTTACCAGCGAGCAGGTGCAGGGTTACCTTCGAGACAAGCACATTGATGTTGATGGTATTCGTCTGGAAGAGGGCGATCTCGTCGTACGACGAGGTGTCAAGGAGGACGAATCGTCAAAGAACTTTGAGACCAACACTGACAGTGAGGTGCTCACTATCCTGGATACGGAGATTCACCCCGAACTGGTAGCTGAAGGTTTGGGCCGTGAGATTGTCAACCGTGTGCAGCGACTTCGAAAGAAGGCAGGACTGATGCCAACAGACGATATCAAGATGCAGTACAGAGTCATTGCCGATCCTGAAGATGTAGGCTTGTTAGATGCCTTCAAGTCACAGACTCCTGCGTTTGAGAAGGCCTTACGCCGGCCCTTAGAGGAGGCTGCAGCTGAGCCTCAAACTGATGGTCTTATTGCTGAGGAGGAACAAGAAATTCAACAGGCTACGTTCTTGTTGAGACTACTAAAGCTGTAGAGATATTTTAGGTTCAAAAAAATACTTAGAAGGGCTAAAGAAGAAGAATTGATCATGTCATTGCTGTTATTTGTAACGGCTATATAGTACGTTATGTTTTTTTCGACGCTGCCTACGAAGAAGGTATTAGAAATGCCTTGAAAACAGGGATGTGAAAACAAGTGTGTCATACCAGATAACAATCTTTGAGTTTCATAAATTCTTTGGCACACTTATCCTTGTGTACAGCGTTGTAGTCGGCGACAATACACTTGCCATAAGCCGTAGCCTGGTGGCAGGTCAGTCAACAGTAGGGATCGATGGAAAAGGCATAAGATCACAAACCTCTACAGAGCATTGAGAGGCTGCTTTGGCGAACTTTTGAATTGGACGGGTTCTTTGTGGGTTCATGGCGACTTGCTAAAGAATTGAGATGTGCGAAGGCAATTTTGGTAGTTGGTCTGGATCACAGTCCTTTGGTGAGTAATGCTCATACAGTGCCAAGCGGTAATCAAGCCTCATGGGGCTTGTCGCGCACCAGCCACCCACTTTACACGTCCAAGCTCCATCCATGTAAGGTTGGTATCGCGACCGCGCAAATTCGCGTGTGTTTTCTGTCGAACTCTCAGTACGCTTTGTTTGGATACCACCCCATCTTCGAATACGATTCTGCAGTCGTTCTGATAGCGTCGCCAGCGTCGCTCTTGTTTAGTTTCTCTGCCATTTTCCTCAACGTTTCCATTGTTCACGCTCTAAATACGGATCAACTTGAAATCACTTTCGCAGACTCGCGGTACCTTGTTGCGATCAAGGAGCATAGCAAAACTGCGCGCGCTTCACTCCACACCGACTTCCTGACTATGGGTCAATGACGGATGTGGGCAGCCCGCCAAGAATACTCTGTCCATGTCCTCCGACTGTTCACGCCAGGGCTCAAATGCGACTTCACCAGCAGCATCGATGTCGCCGGCTGCGCAGAGAGCGGACTCACCGTCAGACGATGGCCGCTCGAGCAATGCCAGTCGGGCACCCTCAAGCCAGGATCCATACTATTCCAACGAAGGTCCGTATAATGTTCGCGACGCAAATACGACTCAATATTGACCGAACTAGACATCGCTGCGTTGCACGCGGTAGTCGTCGCTGCCCAGGAGTTACTCGACTCTGCGCCTGAACCGAAACCGCTTCCCGCCGCTGCACTTTTCAAGGCCTACGATGCCGTACTCCCTACCTATGGAATTGACCCCGATTCAGATCATCACCTGTCGACCTTTGTTTTCCGCGTGGGTGGTGAGCGAGGCGAAAGCAGCTTACTTGATAAGTTCCAGACTATCCTCAGCCGAATGGGGATTGTTTTGGAGTTTGGTGATAATACTACAGTGTCAATCCGAACATCAACTTCCACGTCTCCTGCAGTATCATCGTCAAGTCGCCAGAGCCATGCAGTCTTGCCACACAGGAAGGATCAACAGAATGGCCAACAAAACGGTCATCTCACATCTGAAGTCGGAGTTCCCCAATCGCCATCTTCGCCCTCGGCTTCACCTCCACCTTCACCGTCACCCTCCCGACTGGAAGTACAACGTCAGCAGCAAGATGAGATGGAATTTTCTGAGACTGATGAAGAGGATGGCGCATACGAGGAGATGCGAAAGGCAGTTGTTTCTTCAGCTATGAACCGTTGGCGCTCCCTGGTTGCGAACCGCAGAGCACAGCCTGCACAACGGATACCTTCTTTTCCAAGTATTCCAGAGGAGGCTTCTGCCGATGTTAGGAATTTTGAAGATCATCCATTTGAAGAAAGACCTGCAGTGACCACGCAACGAACCATCGCAGGCTCACAAGTCAATGGTGTCGAGTCCCACAGTCAAACCTCTGTAAAAGAGCCTACGGATCTGCAATCACGGCCGATTTCCGCTCAATCATTCATGCACCGACCTCTTTCAGTTCTTAGCAACGCCATCCGATCGACGACTTCTATATTACAGGGCCATGTACCACACAGTGAGGATATTGACCAGCATTCGCGTCACGATATGGAAGTGCCTCAAAGCCCGGACCAGGAGCCTCCTCATCAACTTGTGGAATTGGAAGAAGCACCATCCCATCATTCTCCTATTCAAGCCGTACCAGAAGTGCATTCTCCAACTACAGCGGCTCGATCTAATACTGTGGGTAACAATGAGGGCACAATTGTCCACCACGCAGCAGCCCAAGAGCATACAGGGGATAGAGCATCTCAACAACGAATGGTTAACGAAAACCCCTCGACACCCAACCAGCAGCCTGATACAGAACGAGAGCACAGCCGACTTCTTAAGCGAGCAAGCAGGGCTCGCGAAATATACCTTGCGAGCAAAGTCTTCAACCACTGGGCCGATCGTACTGCACGCCGGCTTGAAAGAGATGCCGTTGCAAGGCGGCATATGATACGATTCCGCTACTTTCGATCCTGGAGTCAAGCCCCTGCGCTTCGTGAGCCGACTACAGACCACATGAGGGCGGCTGTCACTGTCAGGAAGTGGCAACGTGTCGTCGCGGTGGAAAAGAGTCTTCAAGCGGCTGCCAAAGCAGCTGCCCAAGCTTATGAAGTCAAGAGAGTTCAAAGGGTTCTCGATCACTGGTCATGCCATCGACTCGAACACGTTGGGCGCCAAAGGACAGCTTTACGTCACCGGACAGGAGCAATCTCGAAATGGCTGTCGCAGGCTGGCCATGACGCAGCCTTGAAACAAGCCATACGAACCCAAGCAAGTCGACGACTTGAAGTAGATACTATTCACCGGTGGCAAACCCACACTGAGAGGGAAACTATGGTATTTGACACTGCCAAACGAATCGGAGATATACAGCACTCCTTTATCCATTTGCGCGAATGGTGGGACCAGGCTGAGATTAGCCGAAGGGCAGCTGGGTATCGTCAACAACTCCTGATACACAAGGCGAATCTTGCCTTCGATCACTGGAATTTGAGGGCAAGAGCTCAGGCTTTCCAATGGAGACGCGAGTATCTCCAAGTAGTGCGAGTGTTCGACCGATGGTTCCAGTGTGCGGAACAGGATGGAGACATGGGCCGACGAGCAGAAGGATACTACGAGGAGCAAGCCAAGGCCAAGGTTCGAGGAGGGTTTCGAAGAATCGAACGCGATTCGTCCCGTATGACACTTATGGAAGATCGAGTTTGTCTTTACCTCGGAGCTACCACGATGTTGCGAGTCTTTGATCGGGCGATTAAAAACCGTAAGGATCAAGACAAACGGCACGTGAAAAGGTATCTTATGGCCAGGTATACCCAAGTCTCCTCTGCCAGGAAGAAGCGCAACTTCTTTGCAGCCATCGACCGATGGAGGGCATTGGCCGGGGAGGATCGTGTCCGAAGTGATTTGGCTCAAGAGCTGCGAGCCCAGAAGGATTCCCACCAGCTTATCATGACTACTGATATGTGGATGAGTCAAGCGGACTTTGATCAGAGGTGCATACAAGAAGCAAAGTTGCAACATGCACAGGAATGGCTAGAAGCCTGGAAAGTTTATACCAGTGATCTTGAGCAGCAAGATGCGGAGGCTTGGCAGCTTTGGGCAGCTGACAAGCAACGCCAGTCCCTCAAGTCTTGGTCAATTGCGTCGCTGCAGCAAAGTGGTCAGGCTCACACAGCACTGGAAGTCCAAAAGAAGCACGAGCGTGAGAAGCGCAACCGCGTCTTGCAACAATGGCGACAACGCGACGATAGAATTCGAACCACAGCGCCTGGATCTCGTGTACCGCCAAGCTCGGCGCCCGCTGCGTGGCCACGCGGAAGCTGGAGAACGATAGCTGGGAGGCGATCAATGGCGAGTCGCAATGACCGAGCCTATGACTATTCTGGCACGCCACTTGAGACACCAACTCGATGGACCGGACAACCGTTCTCCATGTCGACGATGTTGCCGCCAGGATCAATGGCGCCCCTTAGAGAGGCCGATGAGGGCGATGGAGCATTTTCGCTTGCTGGTGATGAGGATGATGCCGACCTACCAGCCTCACCTTCTTTAAGACCTGCTTCGCGAGGGCCTGGAAAGTTCACAACTCTACCATCAACTACGCCGATGGCACCAGTACCATCACATCTAGAGCGAGATACCCAACGACATGACAACGAAATTAATCAAAACATCGCAGGCGGGACGACACAGCACCGTTCACGGGGAACAAAATTTAAATCACCACGAGTAACACCAGATATACTGAGGCCGGTCGGAATGTCCCAATCTCCTGGCCCTAACGGGCCTGAATTATTGCAGCAACCCCTCGCTTCAACAAAATCCTTTGGGTTCAGGCCTCCCAATGGACGCACAATTGGGCCTCAACCTTCTTCGCCGGAGCCGAATTCCCCAGCAGTGAACAGTAAATCTGTTGGTGCTCGACCATCTGCTTCACGATTCGGACTTCCGCGACCTGCTACCAAGTTTACGCCAGCAACAAGATCTGTGCGCATCCAATCACCGAGACAACTCTCGGCTACACCACAAACTCAACCAATGGGAGCACTAAGAGACAGCCAACTGCGAGGCCGTACGAGTACAAGCCGATAGTTTTGTCTACATGGGTGGTTGCTCGAATATATATATAGGACAGGAACGTGTATGAAACGACCTCTGACGGGCTGGGGAGAGTTGGATTGGCTATGGATGATCTTAATGTATTTCTCTGACGTTGGATGACTTGTTTGATAAAAGGATACCCCTTTCTGTTAGTATTATACGTGAATGCATAGCGACACTACGTCGATGGCGTTGAACAAGCAATCATTTATCGCCTATGTTCTCAAACTTTGTGTCTTAAATCTTTTTAGCAAAAGCTAAGCGAAGGGGAAGTGATGATCTGGCCATAACAGCTCTGGAGTTGAATAGAGATGACTATGTACGAAGCTGGTGGCACGTCACCTGCAGTCTCCATAGTAGGTAATTAATTATTTATGCCAACGCATGATTAAGCTCCTTCCTATCAGTAAGGACTGAAGCACATAAGGCCAACAAAATAGAAATGTATCTTACAATTGACCAAAAGGTGACTGTAACTGTCGCGTTCTTTGAAATTCTCTAAAGTATCTATCTATCTCTAGGGTGGCATTCATCGTCATGGGTTCTTGTGCATGAGCCGGGGGTGGGGTTTTGTTTTGGGGGTCACGTCACATCTAATCCACTGGGGTCTGCGTCCGTGTGTTACATTGACTGGTGATTCTTAGCTGTTCCAAAGCTATCAAGCCTCCAACATCCCTCCTTTGCGCTCAAGCATAGCGCCTACATATTCCGCTAGAGATGCGCGCAAATCTTGCTCCTTGATAGCATGAAGGCCGTCTTGCCGGGAAAGCCACGCTCGAGGCTTCAAGGGCTAGCCTCGGGTTACTGGGACTCCCGACACCTCAATGTAAGTACTGACCTTACTCCTGAGCTCCGAACTTAGCTGATGACGGGATGCTGCGCAGGTATACATCACAGGCGGCGCCTTTGCGATCCTAGAAGGGTCCCATGTAATTTTACAAACAGTCTACGACGAAGGCGAACAACCCTTAGAAGCTGTCGCATTTGACGAGGCAACAGGCAAGATTGCTACGTGCACATTGACTCAAGTTCGGGTGTACAAACCATTCGGGTCGCGCGAAGATACCTTAAAGGTTTAACCCTCAACTTCAAGATCCATAACGTGGAACATGAGCTCACATATCTGTTAGTGGGCCCTCGAATCGACCTTCGACATTCCCCATGCGAATGCTGACGACACGCCGTGCACATTATCCTGGGGCAGTTCTGAGGAGCTTCTCGTAGCTACGCGTTACCTCTCCCTTTTCGATACTAAAACCGAACCGAGATGCCTTTGGCAGAAAGAGCTCCCGAGCACTGCGAAATATGCAATACTATCATACGACTCAAGATATATCGCCTCGGCGGGCCATCACGACCACTTAATCAAGGTATGGCGCAGACTCAACTTTGGTGCCGACGAAGTTCGCTTTGACCTTACGTACCTTCGACATCCTAATATCATAACCTCCGTCAGGTGGCGCAGGCCGTTCCATGTGGAACAGGTCTCTGACAATGTGCTATATACCACGTGTCTCGATAAATGCATTCGAGTATGGACGCCGACTGATACACCCGATGGGAAACACTGGCAGTTGTGGGGCCAAGTCGATGTTTGTGCGCCATCGCAAGAGAATCCGGATGGTTTAGATATGCGCTTTGCCCTTGTTCTCGACGGACGGGATTTCACAGCCTCTGTTGAACAAGCTGTGCAGGCGCGGATGTCTGATGATTCGACTACCGATGACCCTGTCGCTCTTGAACATTTAGTTGCAATTGCAACTAAGAACCCCGAGATCTGCATAGCTTTCGATGGGAAAGGGATCATGTCAGCATGGGCGCTTGAGAACGTCGGCACCAGTACGGCAAGTTCACCGACTCTCTTCAAAGTGGCTCAAGTCAAACATACACATTTTGAACTGATCGGTAGCTTCCTACCAGTCCAGGACATACCCCATGTCGAGATACAGACGTATTGCAACAAGAAGAGTGGCAAGGTCCACTTTATGTTACATGCTTTTGATGGAAGGATAGGCGTATTTACAGGTAGCGTCGCCGATTTATTTGATCCCATGACCAACAATCGGCGCCTCTCTCTGCAAACGATCTGGTCCGGACATTCGACTTCCATCACCAAGATTGTTCGAAACTTCAGCGGACGAGCGGTAGTCTCTCGAACACGTGATGGTGAGAGCATTGTCTGGAAACATATTTTGAGCCCACGAGACAACTCGGGCCTAAGCTTAACTCGAGCGAGCGTTATTCCAGAAAAGGGCCATATACATCGGATATGTGTATTGAGAAAGGGTCGTTTTGTGGTGTTCCTTCGCCATGAGACCATTTCACTCTGGGATTGCAGAACAAGTCGAGCTACTGCCCTCGCCCAATGTAGCTACAGGGTCTCGGGAAAGCCACTCTGCCTCATTATTCTACCGCGGTCGGATGTCAAGAACTACACCGTTGCTCACATCGCAACAATAACATCAGAAGGACAGGGTATTGTGTGGGAGGTTCAGCTACCTCGGTACTTTGAGGATCCAAAGACAACAGCCGGAGCCAATGTTGAGGAGTTGTGCCACTTTGAGTTGAAAGACATAGATAATCTGGCTTACTTACTGCCGGTCGATCCTGCAGGCTCGCAGCCTATTGTCTCGGGGTTTCTCGATGTTTTTGCTCGAGATGTTGCCATTTCTTATACACATACCGGCCGTGTGGACTTCTGGACTGCGCGAGTTGACCCTGAACAGCGTAGTGTCGGATGGTTGTCTACTTGTACCACTGAGACAGGAGTTTCCGAGCCAGCATTGGTTAGCGGAAGTACCCTGAAGAAGGCTGCTCTGGTAAACTCGTCACGTTCGCAGCTCACGATATGGGACATCGGCAGTGCGCGCCTCGAATACGAAAATAACTTCCAAGAGCACCAGGTGATACAAGATCTGGACTGGACATCAACACCCGATGGTCAGTCCATACTTGCAGTTGGTTTCCCTTATCGAGTCATCCTTCTTTCCCAGATGCGATTCGATTATCTCAACAAAGGTCCAGCTTGGGCGCAAATACGTGAGATCAGCATTCGGGAACTCACACCACATCCGATCGGCGACTCAACATGGCTGGGCGATGGCCACTTGGTTATCGGTGCCGGAAACCAGATGTTTATACAGGACAGACACGTTGGAGTCTCCGAGTCAATGAAGACGGATCTACGCCTTCCTTTACGCAAAGACGGCAACCTGGACTTGTTTCAGGTTGTTCAGAGGTTTAATGGCCCACTACCGGTCTTTCACCCTCAGTTTCTCATTCAATGCATTCTTTCAGGGAAAGCCACACTTGTTCGACGCATTTTGGTGTCTTTGCACAAGACGTTGAAATATTACATTGATGGTGAGCCTCTAGATGATTATCTAGGGATGGAATTGAGCGAATTTTATGTACCCGAGGTGAGTGACTGACATCACATGGCGGCACCGAATGGCGTGCTGATATATCTGCTTAGCAAAGTCACACCTTGGCTGTTGACAAATCATCTCCCGGCGCCTATTTGAACGGAAATCATCATGACGATACCGATGATGAAGATGTCTTTACTGAGCAGACTGCAGTATCGATCAATGAAAAGCTCGTAAAGATCAATGTTGCGCAACTCTCTGGGCATGAACAAATCCAACTGGCCGATATCATCGAATGTGTTGCTCTTGTTGAGCGGCACCGTCGGTCGATGGACGAGAACGGCGCTCGGTTTATGCTGCTGTTCCGCCAACATGCCCTCCGCAAGGGACGTACTAACGAGATGCACCTGTCTTGGCGTGAAATCAACTGGGCTTTTCACTCCAACAGCCAGGACATCCTAGTTGATTTCGTATCGCGGCAGAATCATGGCAGTATGCTATGGGAGCATGCTCGTGAGAGCGGTCTGTTCATGTGGCTCACCGACCCAGTCGCATTGGTAAGTAATACTCGACTTTCAGACGATCTTGTTACGATAGCTAACGCCCAGCAGAGATCCCAGTTCGAACTGATTGCTCGAAACGAGTACACCAAGAGTGAGGTCAAGAACCCTGTTGACTGCAGTCTGTACTATCTGGCTCTTCGCAAAAAAACCGTGCTTCAAGGGTTATGGAGAATGGCAAACTGGAACAGGGAGCAGGCGGCAACTCAACGTTTACTGGCCAACAATTTTGAGGACCCCAAATGGAGATCGGCGGCGCTCAAGAACGCTTATGCTTTGCTTAGCAGGCGACGTTTCGGTAAGATGTTTGTTGGTACTAGCAGGTGCAAAGGCTGATTCGGTTGTATACAGAGTATGCTGCTGCATTCTTCCTTCTCGCTGACCATCTGCACGATGCTGTTCAGGTTTGCCTGAATCAGCTGAAAGACATGCAATTAGCCATCACGATATCGAGAGTCTACGAAGGCGACGACGGGCCCGTTCTGCGTCGACTTCTCCAAGATACTGTACTCCCACTTGCAGCCCAGGAAGGTAACCGTTGGCTAGCCGCCTGGGCATTCTGGATGCTTGGTCGCAAGGACATGGCCGTACGGGCACTTATTGTACGTCTCTAACCTAAACCGTACCACATACGTGTTCATCCACTGACCTAGTTGGTAGACACCTGTCTACACCCTTTTGGAAACACCCTGTTCGCCAGACATCAAGTCTCGGCTCTTTTTGACCGATGACCCTGCCTTGGTTGTACTTTACTCACATCTCCGTCACCAAACGCTACAGACCTTGAGGGGAGCATCTAAGATTACCCCGAAAGTCGAATGGGAGTTTGTGCTGCATAGCGCCAAGCTGTATGACCGGATGGGTTGTGATCTTCTGGGACTGGACATAGGTATGCGTGAGACCCTAAGACCGCCGAGTACATGTACGCTGACCACAAGGCAGTACGTAATTGGGAGTTCCAGCAGTCACCAGGAGCAAGTGGTCTTGGTGGAGAGGTTAATCCTCTTAAACTGCTTCGCCGGAGGAGCTCGCTGGTTGTCGCAGACTTGCCCTCCCCATCTCTGCACTTCGATTCACATCGAGAAAACAAGAAGACGGTCAAGCCACCCCCGACAACGTTCGAGGAACCTGATGCAGGTTCTCTTTTGGACAGTTTCGGGTTTTAGCTACGATCATCTATGCACAGGTCTCGGGGTGAGGTAATGACAAAGCCATTTCGTGGTGGGCTTTCCATGATGTGAAAGCTCATCCAGTCTGGACAAACATATTCTGAGATATAGGAGTTGAGGTTGGGGAAACATTTGTATCGTGCAGATGGTGCTGTGAATACTGTAGCAAGAATACTTATTTAATAACTTATTCTATAGTTATAAAAGCATCTTTACCAGGAAACAAGTTATTCTACCAATCGATCTCTCACCTGATACTGATACTCCGCAGTTTATATGAATGATTGGCCTTAGTCACCTCTCCCGCTGTCGGAATGTGGGGTTTCCTGAGCACACTTGGTAATCGATAACGATAACAGGTACGTACCCAAATCTCAAGAACTTATCTCACTTAACGTCACGACAATCGATCGACGCGTCTCTAAACATCACCATTATCGTTGATAAAAATGGCGACCCGCGTCGTTCCCGGCCGCAGTTTTACGCTGCGAAGCGTTCTGGCTGGTCTGGCCGTTGGCACTGTCATCTGCTTCTCCAACATGTACTTTGGCTTGCAGACAGGATGGGTATCCATCATGTCAATGCCTGCGAGTCTCATGGGCTTTGGTATTTTCAAGCTTCTTGCTCCGCACTTGAGATTTCCCTTTTCTCCTGTTGAGAATGTCTTGCTTCAAAGTGTAGCTTGTGGTATGGCCATTATGCCACTTGGATGCGGATTCGTTGGCGTTGTAGGTCACAGAGGCTCATGTCAGGTTATCAAAAGGCAGATTCTAACTACGTGGGTAGATACCGGCACTAAACTATCTTTTGGCTCATGATGAACAAGGCCCGATTGTTCTCAGTACTTGGAAGCTTATAGTCTGGTCTCTAGGGCTTTGCTACTTTGGCGTCGTCTTTGCCGTTCCTTTGTAGGCTAACACTGGACTCCCATTTGTTTCAATCTTGCTGATGCCGACCAGACGTAAGCAAGTAATCATCCGAGAGCGCCTTAAATTCCCCAGCGGCTTCAGTACGGCTGTGTTGATCTCAGTCCTGCATGGCGGAGGCCGCCAGTCTACGAAAGACGAGCTTGATGCTGCTGCTAAAGGCGGCTTTGCAAGTCTCGTACCTCAAGATGAGCCGCTTCAGCCAGACACCATTGGCTCTGCTGCCACAGACCAAGAGCATCAACAAGGTACTGGCGAGGATCCGTCCGACAAAGGGGATTGGGCAGCCAACATCAAACTCTTGCTGCTGTGTTTTGGTGGCTCTGGCCTTTACACTCTAGCCACCTATTTCTTCCCCATCCTGCGCAACTTACCTGTATTTGGATCTGTCGCAGCTCACTCATGGCTGTGGACCTTCAACCCTAGTTTCGCCTACATCGGCCAGGGAATTATCATGGGCACTGAAACAACGCTGCACATGTTGCTTGGTGCCGTTGTGGGCTGGGGGGTCCTAAGTCCTATAGCCAAATCTCGTGGATGGGCGCCCGGAGACGTCGATGATTGGGAGCATGGTAGCAAAGGATGGATCATCTGGATCTCGTTGGCTATCATGTTGGCCGATGCAATTGTCAGTCTTACTTACGTTAGTGTCCGTGGTATCTTTACCAGCCACCAAGCTGCCCGCATTCTCTCCTCATTAAGACACCGAGTGCAGGAACATGGTGTCTCTGGCTTGTGGAAACCTCAGAGCCATGACTACGCGCCGCTGCTTATTGGTGATGCTGAGCCTACTCGGCGACAGAGCGAGACCAGTGAATATGCCCATGCCCAAGAAGATGAGGAAGAAGATGCTCCCCAACATCAACGAATTGGTGGTCGCATGGTCTCGATCGGTCTGCTTGCTTCGATTGCTATGTGCGTCCTTACCATTCACATAGTCTTTGGAGACCTTGTGCCACTCTATGCCACAGCCATCGCTGTTCTTATGGCTCTAGTGCTAAGTATCATGGGTGTGAGAGCCTTGGGTGAGACGGATCTGAATCCCGTATCTGGCATCAGCAAGCTTGCGCAGTTATTCTTTGCCCTAATCATCCCTCAGTCTCACAAATCGAGCGTTCTGATCAACTTGATTGCCGGTGCCGTGGTAAGTATTGTCTACACCCATCCACCAGCAGATTTCTGACTTGTTGCAGTCCGAAGCTGGTGCTCTACAAGCTGGTGATCTCATGCAAGACCTGAAGACAGGCCACTTACTGGGAGCTGCCCCAAAGGCTCAGTTTTGGGGCCAAGTCATTGGCGCAACCGTAGGTGCGGTGCTCAGCGCTTTCATCTACGGTATTTATACAAGGTATGTCTCATTCCATTTGTCAATCCCATAGCTGGAAGATGGTACTGACACTGCTGGGTTGTAGCGTTTACACGATTCCCGGTGATCTCTTTCAAGTACCGACTGCTTATGTCTGGATTTTCACAGCAAGGCTTGTCACAGGTTCTGGGTTGCCATACAGAGCTAAGGAATGGGCCATTGGAGCTGCAGTTTTATTCGCAGGCGCCACTATTACGAGAACACTCGCTATCGGGAAGAGATGGCGGCCTCTCATTCCCGGTGGCATTGCCGTTGCCGTTGGTGAGTCACCTTTATGTGAAGCAGAGTGAGACTAATGCTGACATCTATCAAGGCATGTATAATGTCCCATCATTCACGCTGGCTCGAACCGCCGGTGGCCTGTTCGCATGGTACTGGACTCACGTAGCACGACGGACGCAAACGCCCCTTATCATCCTTGCCTCAGTACGTATTCGGTCCATTCTATGCCCAAAAAGAGAAAGAAAAAGAAAAAGAGTCCTAACCTTGCTAGGGCTTCATTCTTGGTGAGGGATTCCTGAGTATTGTGAACCTTTTGTTGCAGGGTCTGAATGTACCTCATCTGTGATCGACCATTATAATATCGATGTAGGCTTTCCATCCCATAAACCCTATCGTATGGGTCCATGCTGATCAAGACTTGTCTACTTCAGCTGCCACGCATGCTGCCTGGATCCACCTTCAGAATCTGTCCAAGACGCCCTTAGAACCAGCGCTCGAGCATTGTCATCAGCGGCTGTGAAAACAATCTCTCCAGAGAGACTCTGTGGTGATTTAGCCGACGAGCTGGCCACTGGAGGAACGATAAGAAGCCCTTGCTTCCAATGGGTAACGGTGCCAGAAGGTCCTGTAGTAAACGCAACACCGCCTTGACTTTTCTTGTCCCAAGTCTCCGGAGTTGTCTCGGCAGGGGGTAATGGGTCGCTTCGAGCTGTGGTGAAGAAATTGTCGAACCAGATAAGGAAACCATCGACATTGTCAACCTCACGGGTGAGCTTTGATGACCATTTGGCGGTAAATTGAAGGTCTTCCGTCTTGACGGTATGGAGATCCAGCACCTTGAAGGGGCAGGGTTCACCACAGACAGAGCTTTGTGGCATGGCCTCAATTCTAGCCTCGTCGTAGATTCCCTCTTGCATAGTCTTCATGTCAAAGCCATAAACATCTCTCCAGAAGGAGATATGATCTGAAATATACTCGGAGTCTGCAATAGGAGCAATCCAGATAGTGGCGGAGCTGGGCGCGAGAATACCATCGGGCTTCAGGTACCGGTCTCGAGCATAAAGGACGCTTGGAAGCATAGCCTCGTAGAGAAGGCAATAGCCCATCCACTCACTGACAATAATATCAACCTGGTCTACAGGTAGTTTGACATCCTCGATGGCGCCCTTGAGTGTCGTGATAACGTCGGATAGACCGTTATGGAAAATGTTCTCTCTGGCCTTGACGATGATGTCTGACTTATCAACAGCAATGACTTGCTTAGCACCCGCTTTTGCAGCAAACATACTCAGAATTCCTGGTTCATTGTTAGTATAGACGCTCTCGATAAGCAGAATGAGCTTACCTGTGCCGCATCCGATATCTAGGACAACCTTGTCTTTGAAGATGTGCTTATTGTTGTAGATGAAGTCGCGATAAGCGTCAGTTCGTACTGCATCCTTCAACATTGTCTCATGAATCTCTAGCCATGGTCAGTCCTGCGGCAGAATTTGAGATAAAAGTTAAAGAAATACCATGGGCAGCATATGACTCAAAATAGTATGCCGAGTCATCCTTCTTCTCAGTGGAAGCCGTTTCGGTATCGTCACCCCACTTTTTGTCAAGTGTTTGCTGAACCGTCAAGCGGTAGTTGGCAAACTGATCCCTGAGCTTCTCGAGCTCCTCCTCAAGGTCCCTGTTGCGAGCCTCCAGGTTTCCATCCTTGGATCCGTTGGCCTGGTCATTGGTGACGGACTCCAGGACCTCGTCTAGAGAGAAGATGAGAGCATCGTTCTCTAGGACTGGTCGAAGGTATTTCTCATCCCCGAGGTCTTTGGCGGTGATGTTCTCTGGCAAAGGCGATCCACTCTTTACATGATCACGAACAAAGTTGACGAGCTTGACGGCACCGTGAAAGTCGAGTTGGAGCTTTTGGACACAGATTGCAAAGTTGAATCCGTGGTTCTTGCTGCTATCCTCGAGCATGGCGGCGACAGTGGGGAAAGTCTGAGTTGTGAAGAAGGATGTGATCGGGATCGACTCCTCATCCGACTCGAGGTCGAGCCACTCGCCCTCATCGGAGACAGAGTCGTGGGCAGACATTTTCACTGCAAGAACAAATTACAACAGAAATTTGATGAGGAGATAAGTTTTTTGGAGACAAATTTTTGGGAGAACAGCCCGAGTGGCAGATATGTTTGAGCTGAGCAGCCTGGAGAAAGTATTTTGTGGGATCACAGTAATTGGAGTAGGCTATGCCCTGTTTGGTTTTTTTCTGGGTCAGGACGGCGACCAGATGCAATCCGCGAGGCGTTTGCTTTCAATATGTCTGTAAGGGGTATGTCACACATCTCGGTGGTAAAGACGTGCGACTTCATCACCTATTATTTTTTTGGGTTTGGCTTCTGCTCCGCCTCATGTCCCTCCTCACCGTGTTCTTCAGACTCGTCGGATCTATCACCCTCAGAGTCATCTTCATCTTCATCTTCATCTTCATCTTCGCCATCTGATACGGCCTCGCCGAGTTCCACAAGACGAGCCTACAATACTGTCAGTATGCCGCTTGTATAGTACATGCCAACAAGTGCCGCCTTCATTCACTTACCTTGTATTTGGCGACCTTTTCCTCCAAGTCGCCGAACACCATTAGAAGATCATCGAGTTCTGACTGTGTTGTTTCTCTGGCTTCCTTCGACTCCGACAACTGTTTCTCAGCTGCTTCTCTCGCTTCTCTCGCTTCCCTTGTTTCTTCTTCCGCCGCTTCTTTTAACTTCGACAATTGCTTCTCGGCTATGTCTTTGGCTTTGTTTGCTGCCGACAACTCCAATTCCATCTGCAGAAATATGTAAGTTGCTTAGGTATGACGAATGGGGACGGCAAGTCACCTACCCTTTTCAGTCTGGCCTCTAAGTTTTTCATTCCAGCATCTCCCCCGCTCAGCTGCTTCTCGAGGCTCTCACATTTCTCCTCTGCCTCTTGAGTCTTTAATTTCTGCTCTGCCAGGTCGGCCTTGCTCTGTGCTCGGAATGCGTCTATCTCGGCATCCTTTCTCTCACCAAGACCTCGTAACTCATCGCTGTAGTTCTCCTGCTTTTCATCTGCTCTGGTCTTGGATTGTGCTTTGAGATCTTCTATCTCTTTTTCTTTGTCTTCACGGAGATGTCTTATTGCCCCCTCATATTTCTCTCTTTGCATATCTATATCATTTTTGCGTAGCGTTTGAAGCTCACTGTACTCCTTTTGGGACTACATTAATTCAACTGTTAGCGGATTCGGCTACTTTTACAGCCAGGATGGGGGGCAGAAGTACACACCTTCATCAGAACAACCTCCAGACGACTGATGGTCGCCTTGAGATCTGCTATTTCGGCATCTGTTCGCCGCTTGATCTTCTCCGCTTCAGTCTCCGCCGTCTTTCGTATTTGCTCGAGCTGCTTCTGGTAATCGCTCTCTAGTACTGTTTGTTGCGACCGTAACTGAGCAATTTGCTTTTGGTAATCGTTTTCCCTGACTGAATACTGAGATTGCAATTGTGCAATATGCTTGCGCTGGTCATTCTCTTTGGACGCCAATTGACTTTGAAGTTTCCTACAAAAGTTTTAGTCAAGTTTGGACGAACCGATGATTGATTTACGCACCGCAGTTCTTCGGTATGATGTTTTTGTAGACCCTCATTGACGTTTTTTACTCGTTGCATTTCCACAGCCGCGGTCTCTTTCGAACGGCGATGATCCGCCTGTTCCTGACCGAGCTGTCCCCGGAGCACAGTCAATGCTTCTTGGATCTCGTCCACAACCTTCTGTTTCTCCTCGACTTGGCTCTTAAGAGAGTCTACAAGCTCCCTGGAGACACCTTTTTGAACACCATTGGCGACTACAGATATCTCCATACCGGGTTCTCTATCAATAGCACGTGCTATTCGACTATAGTTGTCTTTAAAGAATTCAACAAATGCCCGGTCAAAGAAGACGTCTGGTAGTCGCCCTGGGGAGGAAGCATCCAGCTTTTGTGGCAAGACCTCGAAGTCGCGGAGAAAAGGGTGACTCCGAAGCTTCGATAGGCGATTTAGGTAGAGGTCCCTATCGATTCGCGACGTTAGAATGGAGAGCAAGGTTGCCCGTGGAATCGGCGAGTCCTTAGTCGAGAACTCGTAAGCAACGCCTAACAACATGGTGCACAATCCTTGCACAAGTTCGCCACCACCGATAGCTGGAGGTTGCGAAACAGCTTGAATCAAGCTCTGTACGTTGCTTCCCTCAGCGAGGAAGTCGTTCACCGCATCGAGATCCTCGAAAAGCCAGCCTAGAAGTAGCATGAGATACCCGATCAAAACTCGGGCGTCATCATCTCGACGAAGGCCCGATGTTACATGAGCCGATAGAGTTTGGATACCTGTTACAACCTCCTCCCCATCCTCGGAATCACCTTCAGTCAGGTTCATGGCCTCTGTCTTCGCTTCCGAATTCTCATGTAAAAGATGGAAAGTAATTACGGCAGCGAACCATTGTCGGTAGGGATCAGAGACTTCAGGAGAGGGCTGTAAGAGAACTGTTAAGACATTGGAGGACTCGTTAGCGCCAGACTGATGTCCTTCGATGGCTCTGCCAAGGAAGTGTAATTTGACTGCCGGATGACTGGCAAAGTACGCTTGCAGACATTCAGACGCCGCAAAACGCACATCAAACTCCTGGAGTTCCTGCAAGCACAAAGTCAGGTCCAATAACCCATCAATAACGAAGACTTTCTCCTGTTGGCCGGTCTTTCCATCAGTCGCACCAGCCCCCATCAAAGGAGACGATACCATCATCTGAGCGAAAGCCTCTTGAAGGGGCGCATTTTGACGGATCACATCACCACATGTAATCAAAGCCTATATGTTAAGTCAACCGCGTGAGCTTTCACTGACAATCGAGATGTCGCACCTCGGCTTTAATTTGTGTCTGTGCTTCATGACTGAAGGCCAGCTGAAGAATGTGATAGGCGAGGCCATGCTTCCAGATTGCTGTTTGATTCAAGGACGTCCCTGCTGAGCCTCGAACAATAAATAGTCGAACAACAGCAAGGAAAGCGTAGACGTTTCGATTTCGCTGTGCCGCTGCCCATGAAGCGATTTCAGACCCATCAGTTTGAGGCGCAAGGACACGACCCAACAAATCCGTAAGACGGTTCATGCAGCCCGATTCCCGAAACAACGCCTGGTTTGAGCTATTTGATCGAAGGAGATTTGCCAAAAGGATAAGGCAGTCTTCAACAGTGCGCCCACCCTCAACTAAGGCGCCGTCTCCTTCGATGATGGCGAACAATCTCTCAAACGCATTTTCAAAGGCCACCAGCTTCTGTATTTCGATCGAGGTCGGCGTGAGGTATGTCAGGAGAATAATAGCTTCGTTGCGAATGGCGTCGCGTTGGTCATCGAGGACAGAAACTAGCCGTGGTATGCCGAGGGGAGCAGTGAAGATGCACTCTTCGGTGCGTTCTGTACGAGCTGAAAGGATAGCGGCGAGTAATTGTAGCGAGTACAGTCGAGAATAGAAGTCATTTGTGTCAAGGAAATCAAGTAGCAAGGTGATATTCTCTTGGCGTTGAGTGAACTCGTCGGCTAGCCAAAGAGCAATCTCCTCTGAAGCTTCAGGGCTATCTTCATTCGGATTGAAGAGCATTAACAATGTCTCGAGTACCACTTTGACTGTATCGACATCTTCACCGTCTTTGCTCAGGCTCCCTATTAGACTTCGTAGAGCACCCGAAGCTACAGAAGCTGGATAGTCTTTAGCAAAACTCCGGAGACCCAGGATGGCTGCTCTTCGGTCTTCCAATAAAGTTGCCGAACTGAGCCGGCCGCTCAGAACGTCGATGGTCTCGCCAACCGATTGCTTTGCTGGGGCGCTGGCGATGGAGAACATAATTGCGGCGCCTCAATGCCATGTGGCTCAGGAGGATTCGAGGCGTTGCATGGAGCCGCTTGCGGCGACTGTCAAGATCGTATTTCTCGTGGTGAGAGTCACAAAGGAAGCTATCCTAATCTGTCAATACCCGGAATTAACTTCTTTCTGGCCAGCTTGTCAGGTGTCAGGAGAAGGTGCAAGCATGCATAAGAACTCCATTACTGCATATCCCCCACCCGGTACTACCTATAGCTGCACAAGCTCCATAATCGAGCGCCACAGCCCCACTTATCCGGAGGGAGTGGCTGAGTGTCTTTGAGCTAAGAGTCAAATAATCATTTCGCGACTCATCAGAGCGTCCTGACTGACCTCTGTCCTTCACACACACTCCATCTCCCTCCACGGACGCCTACTGTGAGAACCGTTGGCTTGAACCCAATCGCGTCGCCTCTTCTTTCCAGCCATCGATGCGACACGCTTTATAAAACATTTGTTCCGGCCCAGGCCCCGCGATCGCATTGTCTTCGCACTGTTTGACGGCTTTCCGCGTGGTAGTTTCGGCAAATTCCTGATTAAACGGTTTCCGCAGAACCGTTAGCATGGGCATTCCGGCGGCATTCCGATGGCTTTCTTCCAGATACCCCAAAATCATCTCACCGGTAATTGAGGACCAGCCTCTTACTATGGAAGATGGCTCTACGATACCTGTCGACACCTCTAAACCAAACCCAAATGGCGAAGAGTTCGATAACCTTTATCTCGATATGAACGGCATCGTCCATCCTTGCTCTCACCCCGAAGACAGACCAGCTCCTAAAGATGAGGAAGAGATGATGATGGAGGTGTTCAGATACACTGATCGCGTCGTGAACATGGTGCGACCCAGGAAGATCCTCATGATTGCAGTTGGTATGCTTCACTTGTTTTTCCATCTATCACTCGCCATTTCCACGTTACCTCTTAGAAACAACGCTGCTCAATGCTAACAAACTATTGTAGATGGTGTTGCGCCCCGAGCCAAGATGAATCAGCAACGGTCGAGACGATTTCGTTCTGCACAAGAAGCTCAAGAGAAGGAGAACGACAAACAAGAGCTGATCAAACTGCTGAAGCAGCAGAATGGGGGCAACTTGACAACCGAGAGCCTAGAGACTGTTACCAAGAAGGCTTTTGACTCAAACTCGATCACTCCTGGAACACCGTTCATGGACATTCTCGCCCTTAGCTTGAGGTATTGGTGCCAGTACAAACTCAACACGGATCCTGGCTGGGCCAAACTCAAAATCATAATCTCTGATGCTACTGTCCCTGGAGAGGGAGAGCATAAAATCATGAATTTTGTTCGGTCTCAGCGCGCATCCCCTGATCATGACCCGAATACTCGCCATGTGATTTATGGTCTAGATGCCGATCTTATCATGCTGGGTCTTGCAACACATGAGCCTCATTTCCGAGTTCTTCGTGAAGACGTGTTCTTCCAGGAACAGAAGGCACGTCTCTGTAAGCTTTGCGGCCAGAAAGGACATGATGCTCAGAATTGCCGTGGCGAAGAAAAGAAGAAGGATGGCGAGCACGACGAGAAAGACAAGGGTGTCGGGCTGAAGCCTTTCATCTGGCTTCACGTTTCTGTACTGCGAGAGTATCTGGAGGTTGAGTTAGGTGTACCGAATTTGCCCTTCCGCTTCGACGTGGAACGTGCTGTTGATGATTGGATTTTCATGTGCTGCTTTGTGGGCAACGATTTCTTACCTCATCTTCCAGCTCTCGAAATTCGAGAGCACGGTATTGATACCCTGACCAAGATTTGGAAAGACAACTTACCAATCATGGGTGGCTACGTTACCAAGGACGGCCATATTGACCTCGAGAGAGCGCAGGTCATTTTGAATGGACTGGCGCAACAAGAAGACGGTATTTTCAAGCGACGAAAAGAACAGGAGGATAGACGTGAGGCCAACTTCAAACGGAGAAAACTCCAGAATGAAAGCAATGGTCGAGGTGGACGACAGGGCGGACCTGCGCAACCGAAAAAAATCAATGGTTTCGAGAACCCTGCGAACGGTCTACCACTGCAAGCTATTGGATCTTACCCCGGCCGGCACGAGCAAACATTGACCCACGACATGGTGGTGAATCGCAGCACTGCACTGGACACAAATGTCGCCAACAAAAGCGCTGCTAGTGTGCTTAAAGCCCAACTCCAGTCGCAGAAGTCGCTGACCAACACGAAGCCGGCGGACTCTGAGCAGGAGTCTTCAGCCCTGGGAAAACGAAAGGCATCGACCATTGAAGAAGCAGAAGCTTCGACCCCTGATGCTCCCAGTGCGGCTACCCCATCAGCTCCAGCTGAAGAGGGCCCTATTGATGATGTGCGCCTTTGGGAGGATGGCTACGCCGATCGATATTATGAGAAGAAATTTCATAAAGATCCTAAAGATATCGAGTTTCGTCACGAGGTTGCGCGAGCTTATGTGGAAGGACTTGCTTGGGTCTTGCTGTACTACTTCCAGGGATGCCCATCTTGGGAGTGGTACTATCCATATCACTACGCCCCTTTTGCGGCCGACTTCAAGGACATCGCTAAGATGAACATCTCTTTTGAGAAGGGACGGGTGTCGAAACCATTTGAACAGCTGATGAGTGTCTTGCCCGCCGCGTCACGACATGCATTGCCGGAAGTGTTCCACGACCTTATGCTCAACCCGGACAGCAATATTATAGATTTCTACCCGGAAGATTTTGAGATCGACCTCAACGGGAAGAAGATGGCCTGGCAAGGCATTGCCTTACTCCCTTTCATTGAAATGCCACGACTTCTAGCGGCAGTCCAGGCCAAATACCCTGAGCTCAGTGCAGCAGATGCCGCACGCAATGAAATGGGTAGAGATGTGTTGATCTTCTCAGAAGGCCACGAGAGTCTATATGATGAGATTTTGACGAAGTTCTACTCCAAAAAGCAAGGCGACTCCAAATTCAAGTTGAACCCTAAGAAGAGCGACGGGTTGTCGGGTAAAGTAGAGAAGAAAGAGGGTTATGTCCCTCACGGTGAATTGAAGTACCCCCTGGAACGGCACAGTATGCCCGATCTTGACTACGACCGATCAGTGAGGCAAGTCATCTTATCTGTATCATTGCCGTTTTGACTTGCTAACCATATTAGTGTCTATTACGATTTCCCCCAAGTATCGCAAGCCCACAAGTCGATGCTCCTGCGTGGTGTCCAACTCCCGAAACCGGCTCTCACGCAGAGCGACGTTCAAGATATTCGCAACAAAGTCACTCGTGGAGGCAGAAATGGTGGTTTCGGGCGGGGTCATGATCGCGGTGGCTATGGCGGACCTGGTATGCCGCGTGGTTCTCAGTCCCATCGGCATCAAGGAGGCTACAGTAGATCAAATGGCCATTACCCTCCACCGCCAGTGTCGCATGTACCTCCTCCTCCTGGAGCACCTGGATTTGGAATCGGAGTACCACCGCCACCGCCCCCAACTCATTATTACAATAACCAGCCATATGACAATCGGCATGGCGGTTCTTCAGGCTACAACCAATACAGAGGGCCACCTCAACCGCCCAATGGTGCTCCTGGATACCAGGGCTATGGCGGACAGCCTCACGAGAGAGGGCGAGGCTCAGGAGGCTATGGTTCCGGAGGTTATAGTTCTCGAGGCCATTATCGAGACGGGCGGTCTTACAGGTAGCCTGCAGAATGTGAGCTTTGGAATGACGGGAAACAAGGATGGATTGTTCGTTGAGGCTTCAAACATGGATTTCGAGACAGGCCTGGATTTCGTGAAATTCCAGGCAGATAGTGACCGATTCGATATGATAACTGCTTCATGTGGCTAGGTAATCTAAAATACAAAGAGCAATGAAGCTCAAAAGTTGCTTGTATTTGATTCAGCCAAGTCTGAACTGTGCGGTTAACGGCTAATCATGGTGGGAGGAAGCATTGGAATGCTCGACAACAGCCTTACCAAGCTTTCAGTGAATGAATGACGACTGGCACACCTGTGCACTTCATGCGAACTTCTTCAAGGCTCAGCGGAGAGAGAAATCTGGCAACTTTGAAGAATCTGACACTCCACACATTCAGATACAGCGTATTCAATGCTGCCTAGTGTATTCGGAAAGCAGGAAGGCGTACATGTGCATTATCGTGGATCTTTCAGGTTACCTTGTGTCTGGGATGGATGTCTGAAAACGGCGAGCTCCCCAGGCGTACTGCCCTTGTGGGGACCGTTCGCGGGGTTTTGGAACGACCTGACACCAGCAAGCGACCCTTGAAGGACCATACCTCCTAACTTGATCCCTCCCAAACCTGCGCACGCTCAATGCTGTCGCAATCATGAATGGCGACGCAAGCCTCGTCGGCTGTCTTGTCGACAGGCTCGCTACCAGAGTACGTTGGATTTATAACCCACGAGGTTGCCTTAACCTTCCTTCAAGATTAGGTCGACTAACGTTGGGTACCTTCAACAGCTCCCCCATCGAGCTGGCACCAGCGGCCAGAGCCTGCAACAAGACGATGTCCTCCATGTTACAAGAGACACGTTGGTCGAGCTAGGAAACACGTCGATCTCTACAGTGATCGCATCGCTTCTGGTACTACTCGAAGATCTTGCGCGCCCCTACGCAGCTGTCGCCGACCATCCTAGCCACATCCTGGCCTCCGAGCTATACATTGTCGCCGTTATCGCAGACTGCTGTTCTTCCCATTGGGGTTCTCTTTCACACGATACAGATGTAAAACCGAGCCCTACTCCCCCTTCGCTTGACGAAGTACTTGTGAGCCGCCTCTTCGACGCGTTCAAGCATCTTCTTGAACCAATACCCGAGAACTGTATCCTACCTGCCCAGACACTCCTTGACCGAGTCTCGACGCGCAATGTTTCCATATCCCGCCCCGAAAGCTCATCCGTATCTTCAGATGCCGATAGTACTCCTCCGACCGATGAGAAATTCGCAGAAACATTGATAGAATTGGATATCCACATCAAGACAGTAACTGAATATGTCACAACATCGAGTTGGGCTGCTGCTTTCGACTATCTTAGGAATGTCATATATACCATCCGAACTAGCATTGTCACACAGCCCGGCGTTTCTACACCTGGATCCTTTCAAGATGCGGAAAAAGCAGCTCTCGTTGTTTTGCGGTTACTCTCTTTCTTCTGGGTCGACGGACCAAAGCTCGGCCAGATTATACAAGAGATTTGCTCAAGCTTCCTTCATTTTCGAAAGCCCTATCAGAACACTATAGCTGTAGTCTCTCCATTGTTGATCATGAGATGGCTAGACCGATTTCCACGGGAGTTTGTGCAGCTCCATCAACTTCATAAGCGACTTGATGGCGGGGCCGATACCCTATTTGACATGGCTCAAGCTGCGACAGACAACGGTCGCCGAAAAGGCCTCTTCTACCCTCTACAAACAACGTTGCTTTTCCTCCTGCCAGATGTCTTTGAAGTAGCAAGCAATATGCGCGAGGCAAAGAGCAGTGGCATGATGAAGAAAGTAACTTTCCTGGACGGGCTAAGAAAGGCCTCACGGAACCGGAATGAGCAAGCAGCTTACTGTCTAGTCTCTCTTCTCCGTGCTGCCAGACATTTTGATGTGGAGAGTGACTCGGCACTCGTCAGTTATGCTCTAGATGTGCAGGACGAAGTTCGTGATGCTGTTTTCCGCCGTGCTACGTCAAACGAGTACGGGCTTTTTGACCAGGATATGATGACCGCAGCTTTTGTGAGCTTGACCCATCTCAATCTTGACACAAGTGTTAGTGGCTTCGTTGACAGCTGTATCGCGCCGAATGCCCCGAGCAGCTTCAAGCTGGCCACTGTTCAGGGCTGTTCGTACTTCGCTCAACAGCCCTATGCTTTGAGGTACCATGAACTTTTTGATGCAGCAATACCGTTCATGCGAACTCAATTGGAGGTAAGTCATGCGTAAATTAACTATTTACGCTGATTGCAACTGACGATGCTAGACGGAGAACGCCAAGGTTGTTGGCATGACTAATCGCCAAGGGAGTGAAAGAACAGAATTGGTCTGCAGCATTCTCCAATTTTTGGATGCGTCTCCATCCCGGTTGTTAGATGACTTGTCGACAGAGAGTTCAAACAATACCTTCTTCAGGTCCTTCCTTCTTTGCGTTTTATCTGAGAATCCACTTGTGCGCAAGCTCGCTACAGGTGTCGCAAGCCGACTCTTTCAAGGCCACCTAGAAGCATACCGCCAGTTCGACACCGGGCACTGTTTCGGCACAAAGGAACTTCGCGATGATATATGGAACCGAAGGTGAGCCACTTGGTCTGTTTGTAGGTTTCTCTCACTAACTACAAATGTCAAGTTCGAAGGTCCTTCTTGCGTTATGCGAGTCTGTTACCTCCAAGAAAGATGACCAGAGCTTGCACGATCTTCAGGACTATCTGGAAGCACGTTTACTACTTCTCAAGAACATTCCGGTATGTGATTCTAAATCGCAAAACATGTCACTTGCGGTAGACGTTGGTGGCTAACATATTGAAGGAATTGGCCAAAGTACCAGAAGATGCAGCAGATGTTATCAATGCGTCTTCGAAGCTCGAGACTACACTTCTCATTTCACTTTGCTCAGCCAGTATCACAACATGTCAGCTTGTAACATCCTGCACGGGCTTGTTTCTTCAGGAGTGCTCAATTGTCGACAAACATGTAGAATCAGCGAAGTCCTCCGCCTCAGTGCTACGGAATGTTGAAGTCTATCGCGAAATATCTTCCCCAGCGTTCCGATTCACCGGACTAGTCGCGTTTCAGAAGCGGGTAAGGGGTCTTTTGCGTGGTATGCTGTTCCCAACAACAGGCATTCTGAATGCTTGGGAAACAGCTTTTGACCGCTGGCTTCATCTTGCAAAAGATGTCTCGACCTCTACTCTCGAGATTGTGGATGGAAGAGCTCTGGCAGAATGGCGAAACTACTCTGGGTTTTTAGCTTCGCTGGGCGGTATTTGTACCGCTGATCAAGCTATCATTCTAGAGGAGCCAGCTCTTGGAGGTCTAAGATGGATCGATCGTGTTTCTTCTGAGCACTCCGAAGAGCCACTTCTGACAAGGTACCTGAGATTAAGTATTCAACTCTTGGCTTGTGCCAATGTGAGAGTACGTGAGGCTATGCGAGATGTGCTCGCAAGTGAAGTCTCGCCGGCGCTTTATTATCCTTTATTTCGAGCTCTGGAGTCTGAACTGGAAGTGTTGTTCACCGGTGCTCTGGCTCCCGTTGAAACGGATCAGGATAGTGAGGTAGTGTTTGCTGAGCAGGCAGCCTCTCTGCTTCGGGCTTTGGTGGAAAGGCTCGAAAGTCCTTCTGACCTGGGAGCCGCATCCTCAGTTCATCTGGGTGCGCTTACACTAAACTTTGCCAAGTTTCTGGACGGTGTCACCGATACGCCCAATACCCTCAGGGTCAAAATTCGCGTTTGCCATCTGTGCGAGGTTGTAACCAAGCGAAAGGAGCACCTGAACTTGCGAGACGATGTCCGCATACGAAACCAATTGCTAGAATACATTTTCGGATGGATCGCTCGCCCTCGTTCACCTCAACATGGACCCGGCTCTAGGCAGGACGATACAGCCCGTGTTCAGAAAGATCTCGATAAGGCTTGCCTGAAGTCCTTAGCTGACTTGACTTTTCGGTTACCACTGCAGCCTTCTGACAGCCACACCGATGCTGGCATGAGCGAGATGAAATCGCAAATGTTTCATACATATTTCAATCGCTTTCTTTCCTTACTCAATCACGAACCATCTGAGTTAACTAGATCTGACACCGCCTTGAGCGTTTCACTTCGCGAAGAGTCTGCATCCAATTCAGATCTAGCCATTACGATTCTATCTAACTTACTAAGTGCCAATATAGATGTCGGACTCAAACATTCACTCAATATTGGATACCATGACAATGTTGAAATTCGCACCGCATTTGTCAAGGTCCTCTATAACATTCTTATTCAAGGTACCGAGTTTAGCAACCTGACGGACTCGGCCGTGAGTGAGAAATATGAGGAACTGCTGGAATTGTTAACCAATGATCTCTCTCTGGCCATATCGATGGCCGTAGCTTGCCCAAGCACCGATGTTGACGAGCTCACGATTTGTCTGCTCACGGTCTTTGAGCAAAGAGGGTTAATCTTTGAACTCCTTGAGGCACTTATCAAACAGGAGATTGAGGACACCGAGAATGAGGCTGAGATACTACGTCGAGGCTGCGTGGCTACTAAAATGCTTTCGGTTTATGCCAAATGGAAGGGCGCTTCGTACATTCGAGCAACACTACAAAAGGTTCTGGAACGGCTCATGTTGACATCGAAAGACCTGGATCTTGAACTTGATCCCGCAAGAGTCGGTACCACAGACGAGCTCCAGAAAAACGCCCTACAACTTCGCATTGTGGCTAAAGTTTTCGTCGACGACATATGTGCTTCTTCTTCCAACATTCCACCTGCGTTCCGTAGGATTTGTCACATTATTTCAAACTCTGTCATGCCAAGGTTTCCTGACGCCAAATACACGGCTGTGGGTGCCTTTATCTTTCTCCGATTCTTTTGCCCGGCTATTGTCGCTCCAGAAGTCGAGGGCCTTGTAGCAACGGCACCGTCCAAGGAAATGCGGCGTGGACTACTTCTAATCGCCAAAGTCATCCAAAACCTTGCGAACAACGTGCTTTTTGGAGCAAAGGAGCCTTACATGTTCCCACTTAACGACTTTTTGACACAGAATATTTACCATGTTACAACTTTTCTAAGGGAAATTTCGGTTCCCCCTCATCAGTTGCAGGTGCAAGAGAACATGGAGTCCTTCGATTTTGGGTCTTGTGTAGCACTCCATCGCTTTCTTTATGATCATTGGGATCATGTACGGCAAACACTCATATCGCGTGAGAGAAAGGATTATGGGAAAACATCAGGAGATGTTGTCCGAGGCCGGTCGCCTGTCTTGGAACCGCTGAGAAACCTGATTGCAAATCTTGGTCCGCCACCACTTGCGGTCTCATGGAACAGACCTCAGGTCTCTTCTAATAGCCCGCCACTATACTCTCGATTTCAAAATTTCATGCTTCGGAATGCCTTTCGAAGTACCGAATCGTTTTTAACAGCGCGTGCCGTTTATGATGGAGGAGAAAGCAAGGTCCGTTAGCATACTATTCCGGCCAGATGCGGTAGCTGACTATATCTAGGATGGTTTGTCCATCATCTGTGTTATTTTACGACACATCGAGACAGAAAGCATTGACTACGATACCTTGTTATATTGCTATCTTAAGATTGCCAGTAGACTCTGGCATCGGCCATTCGGAATCCTTATCGATGCGACTTGTTACAATGGCCGCAATGAGCCTCAAGATGATCTCTTCAAGAAACTCGAGTTGCTGACACCTTCAGAACTATCACAGAATCTTACTCGTATTTATGTCTATAACATGAATAGCGCATTTAAGTAGGGTCAAACGTCCTTATAGTGGCTTGAAAATTTGTACTAATATTAGTGGTAGGCGATGCTTCCGACGTTTACTGAGGGTATGCACCAAGAACGAGAATGGTGTATTTAACCCTAAGAACGTCGAGTACCATCTGATAGGAAGCCTCCAGGATTTACAGGCTCACTTTCACCTCAGCCAACTTCACTTGCCCAAGGAAACAATTAGTGTCGTGACTGATACCCGCTACGTTTTCCAACCCATCACTCGTTTATCGAAATCAAAGGGCAAAATCGAGGTCATTATCAAAGTTGGGAGCCAATTTGTGCAAGTCACAACCACCAAAAAGCAAGAGATATTCGCAGGATTTCGCCTGGGTACTACCGTGAACGATATATTTCGACTAGGTGATGTCGATGAAGCGCCGACATCCATTCAGACTGAAGACGACTCAGCTTTTGGTCTGAGAGCCGATAACGGCAAGATCGTGATGTACTTCACGAGCCCCAAGAAGTCAGATGTACTTCAGACGATTCGGGGTGCAAAGGCCAAACACGGCAAGGACAGCAGGGCTCACAAGTCCGTCGAGCGCCTGATTCGACCGCAAGACGTTCCAGGCACCCTGCTAAATCTTTCACTTGCAAATCTATCGAGCCATGACCATGTCCTGAGGTTATCTTCCTACAATCTCCTTGGAGCACTCTGCAGGGCTTTCAAGTTCAGCTCTGCCTCTAGGATTGTCTGCACTAAAGGTTAGTTATCAACACTGTCAGTGTAGTAGTTTGCGAATGGTGGCTTACCCGAAGTGTTAGACGTATCTGTTCCTCTGGATCCCACCCGATTTGTCGTGGACATCAGTAAAGAGCTAGCACTGAGCGAACCTCAATTAACGTCAGACTTTTTGACCGAATTCTTTGTAGGTTGGGAGAGCTTCCCCGACGAACAGAAACCTCTGAGCCTTGCCTACATGGCACCCTGGTTACCTGGATTGCGAACCAATATCTTAACCAACGAATTAGATGGTGATAAGGGTCGGGAAAGAGTTGCAATCTTGTTCCGAAAGCTCATTGATGTGACCGTACAAGACCATTCTCTTACCTTTGCCTTAGAACAATCCGTTTGGCCGAGGGTTGCTCAAGACGAAATTCTGCTAGAGGTTTTCTTGGACGAGCTTTTGAAGTCGGCCATGAGTTACAGTGCACACGACGAATCTTTGGAGGTTATTTCCTCTATTGTAGTTGGCATTGGGACGGTCACCTTGCGCGGAAAAATTCTTTCGAGGCTTCGCAAAGCTCTCAACAGGTCATCCCTCCGGCCCACGAAATACCTACCAGACAATGCGGTTTGGACTGAGATCTGCATCTTCCTTCGCTTCTGTCTTGCGTTGTCCTTTGATAATGGAGTGCAATCTCAACTCTTCTTGCCAGAGATATTTCACATTGTGACAATGTTAGCCAACACTGGCACCCAGGAAGTTCGTTTACTTGTATATCGGCTACTAGTGAACTCAGTTCACGCTGTGTGTACCTCTTTCAACCTGGATGATGCTAGGTCTAGCAAATTGCGAGCAAGTCTAGATTTCCTCTGCGACCCTCGCAGTGATATCTTTACTACACCCCCTACCTTTCCTCGCGATGGAGCATCGGTATCAACCTCGCAGGAAGCAGGTCCCGCGCTGACTGCTACCGAAAACCTGGCGTCTGCTCTCTTTGAAATTTGCACCGTGGCTGCACCAACAGTCGATCTTGCTAATACATGGCGATCGAGATGGATGAGTCTGGTGGCAAGTACAGCCTTCCAGAATAACCCTGCTATTCAGCCACGCGCTTTTGCGGTCATGGGTTGTCTGGCTCGTGAAGAAGTCGACGATGACTTACTCTATCAAGTGCTTGTGGCTTTACGCAACAGTGTCAATCGGTTTGGCGAGGACCATAATAGTGAAATGCTTGTTTCCATCGTGACTTCGCTATCAAAAATGATGGCAAAACTCCCATCAGCATCACGTTATGGGTTACAGTTGTTCTGGCTAGCCATGGCCCTTGTGCGTCTAGTACCTGCGACTCTTTTCAACTGCACTGCCCAATTTCTTGAGGCAGTGTTGGCGAACATTAGTACAGGGGAGGAGTTCCGCGGGGACAACATGGCACTACTTCTTCTTCAAGGTAGAGCCCCGCTGGATGAAGCTGCCTTACCTTTAGAAGAGATTTATGGGATCCATTTCAACCAGGATTCTTTTCATCTCGCAGTCTGTGCTTGTCTGGCACGGGGTCTTACCGATACCACGACGCGACAAATCACCATGCGAGTTCTGTCAGCATTCCTCGAGATGACCTCAAATGTAAAAGATATGAAGAAGTCTGAGGTGGCGGAGAAGTCACCATACTTATCACTCCTGGTGGCACGCGCTGTCGAACATGACGAACTGAAGGACAGCCTCTGGTCTGCGGGAATCAATACCGATGATATTAGTTTGACCAATGGTATGCGCAAGCTCCCGGGTGAAGAGGCAATGTCAGACAACACTGTGTTGTTAATTACCGCTATCGAGCTTGTTGACTTCCAGTATGTGGAAGACTCTGTACAGACTCGAAGTCTCGAATGGCTTAACGAGCTTGCTAAAGAACGACCTAATGTGGTGGGACATTTGTAAGTTATACGCATGATTTAGTTCCCGATGCTGACATGAAAAATAGATGCGGGGCCATTAGGTCGTTGTTGGATGATACCCTGCTCCATAGTCAGAACTCAGGAACTTTGAGAGCTGCGCATACGCTCTTGCGCGGCTTGTCGTCAAATCAACAGTTTTCAAGAGCTCCTAGTAAGGCATCTGCACTTAACGAAGTCCTAGACTCAATGGGCTTTGAAGGGTTGTGGAGATCTTGTTCCTTTGGATCTATGGAGGAGGTAAACCGTAACTACCTGGAGCTTACAGAACGATTAATAGAGGTATGTCTAATATATTAGGTACAAAAATAAATAAACTAACAACAATATAGTTAATAATTATTTAGCTTAGATAGAAATAAATATATAATAATTATATAGAATTTCAATTAAGAATATCTTTTATAAAATAATAATAAATAATTTTCTTTTTTAATAATTTTAAAGATAATATATAAATAAAATATCCCTAATTAATACTATTACTAATATTACTATTTTATTTTATAATAAGTAATTATAATTATATAGTAGGTTCTTATTAATTATATAACCTTTAGTCTTTAATTTATTTTAA
>JAALXI010000231.1:0-61634 GCA_012977755.1 Fusarium nurragi | reverse complement strand
CCCCAACTCTACTCCAGATCCGAATCGCCGTTTACCACCGAAGCTCAGCTAAAAACATCACAAAATCAAGTGGTCAGATCAGTTGGATTCAGTGCCCGAGACAACATACGAGATAATCCAGTTCGTTCTTTCCTTCCACATTTAATTTAAGGGCCCTAGCGCCAAAAACCTCACCGGAATATCTGGTTGTGACGATCTCCTGGAGAGAAAACGAGACCCAACGGTGCAAGGCAGTCTCTCGGATGTCGACTTCGAAGAAAAGCTAGATGATTGGCACCAGAGATAAGCACGGGCGTGCGGAGCAGTTCGATATCGGCTTGGTTTCCGTCCCAGACAGGAAGTCCAAGGTCTCAATAACTTAGCGAACATCCTTAGAACGCTGGAGCAGCACTTCAAGCCAAAGGGTAGCAGTGTATTCCACGACCTCTAGCAAAAGTTCTATCGGCTCACTCTGGGCAACTGCGAAAATGTATCCAACTTCTCTCGGCAATTACGAAAGACCCGAGACCAAGTCCTTCAACTAGACGAAACTAGTCAGATTGGACAGCCACAACTAATAGACAAGTTTCTCAATGGCCTTGGACCCAAATATCAAGTATTCCTCACTACATTTCTTCAGAGCCACAGCCTACTACCCGAACGGAACCTCGAAGGCATCGTCACCAAGGTAGCTACTACTATCGAAGAAGCTGCTAGAGCTGCTGAGCAGGAGGAACATAGTCAGCGGATGCAACAGCAAGACCAAGACCAAGAGACAATCAAGCACGCTACTATGGTCTCTGCCTTTAAGGGGCAAAATTTCACGACCTGTAGCTACTGCAAGACGCTTGGGTATACCTCAGATGCCTGCTGGTTACTTTAACCAGAGCTTAAGAAACGCCTAAACGATAAGCGATTCAGGAGAAAGCAGCGCCAAGATCATCCAAGAACCAATAACCGAACCAGAAACGCGAACGAGGACGAAGTTATAAATGCTCTTGCCATCCATGCCGAACCCGTTATACAGCCCATGGCATATCAGGGTCAAAGGTTAAGCGATCTACTCGAGCAAAATACACGTATTGGATAGCGGAGCTTCGATATATACCTTTTGCAAAAGGGAAAGCTTTAGCACCTTACCCCTGGAGCGGCGGATAAACAGTTGGAATCGGCGAGATATAAATAAACCCCTAGGGTCTGGGAAACTATATCCTGCGGCTGAAAGGGCTTGATGGTCCTTGATACCTGGTGCTCGATAACTCAATATACTCCCCAGAAGGGCGTGTTAACCTTGTTTCGATATCTGCCTTAACAATGAAGGGGGCAAAGATCTCTTTCGGCGACAACTAAGCCAGGGTGGCATACGACAACCGAGTAATCCTGACTGTAACTGTATGATTAGGGATCTAGGTCGTGGACCAACCAGACGAAGCGATCAACGCTGCCTTGGCGTCACTTGTGATTGGCGACCCCAAGCTTCAAATATGGCACGAAAGACTTGGACATCTAAGCGAGAACGGAATCAAGGCCCTGAGGGGAATGGCGCACGGTATTCATCCGATTCTACGCGGAGAAAATTGCGAACCTTGCATAGTTGGAAAACACAAAGAGCGTCCACACCAAAAGTCAATCCGGAAAGGGACGTACCCGCTAGAATGCGTCCATGCACACATTGCAGGGCCGTTTCCAGACACTGCCTATGACGGCTCTCGATATTAGGTTGTCTTCGTCGACGACTTTACCCGCATGGGCTGGGCATACGCGGTCGGGGAAAAGCCTGAGTTCACAAGGTGTTTCAAATATTTCCTCGACACGCATGAGAGGCCGGAACGTCGGTGCCATTACCTTCACGTTGGCCAGGGTGGCGAAAAGCGTAGTGACCAGCTATGCATCTTCTGCGACAACAACGGCATCAGCATCTACTATACTGCGACCGATCAGCATGAGCAGAATGGGATTGCGGAGGCCTTTAATTGTGTGCTTCAAGAAAAGGTTACACCCACACTCGAGCGATGGAACCTGCCGCGCAAGCTCTGGCCCTATATCCTCTACGTGGCCGTGTATATACGGAATAGAAGCCCTAGCAAGGCCCTGAACAAGACGTCCTATGAGGCGTGGTTCGGAGACAAGCCAGACCTCTCTCATCTCCGCATTATTGGTGCAAATGGATTGGCCATATTGCCATCCGCCAAGAGACAAAAGCTACGTGCAAAGACGATTCAGTGTCGACTTCTTGGATATCAAGGCTCAAGTAACTACATTTTTGTAGACAACAATAGCCGAGTCTTCATCGCCAACAATGTCACCTTCGACGAATCCAGCTTTCACGAGGCAACAGGAACACCTACTGTATCAAAGAGAACGAGAAGCGAGGGACCTACCTTGTATCCAGAGCCAGAACCTTCACCCAAGAAAGCAGCCCCGCCACAACACAATGCCATCCCACAGGTTGAAGAGATCACGTCGGAGGATGAAACAGGCACTATTCACGTACAAACATCCGAGCCTCATCATGACTCGACCGGGCCGACAGACTGGGACGAAGAGCTCCGAGTCTCGCAGAGATCGACCAAGGCAAAGCTTCCTTCAAGATACCTGCTCTTAGGAACCAATACTCTCACAAACCTCATGTGCACCCACGTCAACCTTGCAGCTTCCTTGGAAGACGAGGCGCAGCCCCGAACGATAAAGGAAGCCCAAGATTCCCTCCAGTGGGAGAGCTGGCTCAAGGGAATGACAGCCGAGATCGACTGCATTAAGGAGAACGGAGTCTATACCTTGACAAAGCTGCCACCAGACCGGAAGGCACTAAGGGGGAAGTGGGTATTCGAAATCAAGAGGGGAGCTAATGGAGAAATCCTGCGGTTCAAAGCACGCTACGTGGTCCGAGGCTTCGAGCAACAAGAAGGAATTGACAACAACGAGACGTTTGCCACGGTCGTCAAGCCTATGACTTACAAGGCAATTTTTGCTATAGCCGCAGCGCTTGACCTCGAGCTCGAACAAATGGATGTCAAAACTGCCTTTCTCTACGGGAATATCGACGAAGAAATCCACGTTGGGAAACCAGAGGGCTTCAATGACAGAGCCGGAAGAGTCTGGAAACTACGAAAAGCCTTATACGGGTTGAAGCAATCACCTAGAATATCGTACCAGACTCTCTCTTCATTCCTCCAAGAGCAGGGATTCCAGCTTCTCGTTTCCGACACAGGCGTCTTCGTCAACGGCTAAACCTACATTGCCGTTTACGTGGACGACCTGCTCATCGCAGGACCATCAAAAAGGGACATCAAGATGATCAAACAAAGCCTCAACCAGTGGTTCAGCATGACAGACCTGGGGCCTTGTCACTTCTACCTAGGGATGTCCATTACTCGGAACCGCAGACAGCGGAGACTAAGCCTCTCGCAAAACGGGTACGTTGAGAAAGTCCTGAAGGAATTCGGACTATGGGACTCCAAACTGACTGCGACCCCAGTGGCAACAGCGAAGCTAGAACCCGCCCTTGACGATAAAGACACTCACTCAGATCGCAAGCACTGGTACGCTAAAGCAATCGGATGTCTGATAGACGCAATGCCAGGGACCAGACCAGACATTGCATTCGGCGTCTCCCTATGCAGCCGCTATCTCGCAAATCCCACTAAGGCCCAGGAAGCCGCAGTGAAGCGCATAATGAGGTACCTACGAGGAACCTGCGACTTCAAGCTCAAGTTCTGAGGGGATATTCGCTCGTTGACGGGCCACACGAACTCGGACTGGGCTGGAGACACTAAGACTAGAAGGTCCACTGCGGGATACATCTTCAACGTTGGCAGTGGTGCGATAAGCTGGGCCGCAAAGCGACAGCAATCAGTGGCGCTGTCTACCTGTGAAGCTGAATACATGGGGCAGACACAGGCAACCAAGGAAGCCATCTGGTTGCGAACCTTGCTAAAAGAACTACTGGGAGGTCTAAACGCCACAGACTAAATCGCTGCCATAGTTATCTACGGAGACAACCAAGGGGCAATTGCAATGACTAAGAACCCCCCCAGTACCACTCCCGCATAAAGCACGTTGCGATTCAGGAGGACTTTGTGCGAGAAAAGACGGCCCTGTTCGCCCGAATAATTAGAGGCAAGGTTATGCTAGATGCTTTCGTCCTTCACATCAGGCCTCAAAAGCTCCTGTAATACCGTCCTCAACTCACCAACCGGATCCCTTACAGAGAGCGGCGTGTTCCAGGCAATGTAGCCATCGGGACGAATCAGCAATGCTTGCCCGCTCCCAAGCTTGAGAACCTCTTTCAAAGAACTAGAAGGATCCCTGGCGGGCTCGAACGTCTGTGTGACCGCAGGTCCTGTTGTGCTACGGCATCCAGCCAAGGCGACGCAGCGCTGGTGGTAAGAATCACAAAGTGGTCAAAGGATGATACTCGGGCCGTCACAAACCATCGGAAGCCCCACCCAGACGCACAATCGAGAAGCGCCACGACACAGTTGAATGATACATTTATCGAACTACGGGATAGTATATCTAGTATGAGAGTTGTAATGGCAAAGGAAGGAGAGGAGAGTGCAATGAAGGATCCGCAAGAAGGAAAGCCTAAATTGATAGGAAGTGAGGTTAGTCAGCACCCAACTAGTGACATAATAATTCTTACCTAGAATAGGAGGCCAGTACATGTATGGCGATAGAGTATATTGCGCTCCTCGAGGAGAGAAACAGATCTCTCGTAGAAGAGCACACAGTACTGCAGTCGACAATTGCTGCGTTCGAGATGTTATTTCCACGTTACTGATCTTCCAATGCATGCTTTGCGCATCGACATGGTCAGTTTTATCGTGGATGTCGCAGCGGGTGGTGAGGGACTTCTAGGGCCACCAGGCTATAGGGCGTAGCCGAGGCAAGAGGGATGGGAGACTGTTAATATGTAATGGATACTTGGCCCTGGAGCGGCGGTCGCACTGCCGAATATAGACTCTTCAGTTTGTCGCACGCCATCCATTCGCAAGGGAGATCTTGACCGCAAGCCTCTGCAATGAAGATGAATAAGCATAGGTTTGTCACTTAGACATCAGCGAGAGAACGCTGGAATCTAATTGGTATCGCGACACTAAAATATATATAATCTTCTTTTATAATTCAGTCCCAAGTTCAACGATATTAGCGAAGAAATACTTACAAGCAACTATTCTCACGGTTTTTCATCCATCAACCCGAGATGGCTTATCCCTGACAACACAATCCATGCCATAACCGGTTTAACAATCTGAATTTGTCTGGTTTAGTAACTGAGAGCACAAATTCGTCAATTGATAGCCTCCATCCAGCCTGCTCAGACCTCCTATCCGGCGTGATAACCGCACTGCTTGCACTTCCGTCACAATCATGCGCCAAACACCATCACAACCAACTCTCAGTCCTTAGGTCGCAGGCAAAGCATATACCGTTTAATTATTTCCAGTGGTCTTCTAAACACCCATTATACCCTTGAGATGAATTTCAGTACCGAGAGGTACGATACCTTTTCCGTTGCACATACAGGGTGACAAAATTAGTTACTAGTAGTTAGTTAGTTAAAACTAGTAGTTAGTTAGTTAAAACTAGTGGTTAGTTAATTATTTTTAACTAGTAGTTAATTAGTCCTAAGGCTAGTTAGTACTAATTAGTTTATAAATTAACGAATTATTTTCTATTAACTAACTAACTAAAAAAGAAAATTAACTAACTAACTACTAATAAAAAAAATTAACTACTAATTAGTTAAAAACTAGGCTAGTTAGAAGTTGGTTAGTTAATCGTTAAATTAACGAAACGAATTTTCCCACCCTATGCACATATTATATTCTGCAGTGCATCGCTTTTCTCCGTTTTTGTTAACCTCATAAACTTCTATAAAGCAATAACGCCATTCCAGTGTTTAATCGGAACCCATAACCTCTGCTGGGTTTTTCTCTAGCATCTTTGTCGAAAATTGTGGCCTTGTTTGGCGGCTCTAAGGTGAATTTTTGAGGACATCAATAGCTATCTTATCAGGATTGTAGTCATAGATGAACCATCAGGATATCCGTCCCACATTGGTGGAGGACATGCTGCAAAGACTAGGTGATCTATTAATTAGCCAAATCAGATCAGAACCTCCGTAGGTATAGTCGATCTCGACAACTCATATATATACAGAGAAGTTTGAGATGCTGGTATTGGGGTCAGGACAGAATTGATAGGAACCGGAAGATCTTCGGTGCAGCCCCAGCAGGCCCATAGGTTTGGCGGCTGATAGGGGAAAGGGTATAGTCTGAGTCAGCCATTGTATCACGTGATAATCACTAACCCCCCCCCCTCTTTTTCTCCTTTCAACTTAGAAACGAGTTAATAATTTGCCTTTCCATGCTCCCTAACCTACGTGTAATGGCGCAACAAATTTTATTACACAACAAACTCCACACATTGGAAACGGCCGGCGAGTCGGAAGACAATCTTATTCTCCTGTCTAAGCATCTTGATGCAGCGGAGAGATTCAAGTTCGAACTTTGGCATCAAAGGCAATCAATTGCAGCCTTAATCAGATATCATCTTCGCTTACGTCCAAATGATACCTGCACAGTCCTGCCACGCGAGACATGGATACAGGGCAACTTCAATATTTGCGTTCTGGTTGATGTGAATGCGGGTAACTCGAGCAAGAAGCTTATTTTCCGTTGCCCCATCCCTCACGCCGAACAGCAGTATCCCGGCACGATCGACGAGAAGGTCAGCTGTGAAGTGGCAACATACATATGGATGCAGGAACATTGCCCCAATATTCGTATTCCGGATCTTTTTGCATTTGGCTTCACAGATGGTAACTATGTAAGTATTTTTAGCTTGCCATTATCCATGACATGCATCCTGATACTTACGCTTTGTTTTACTATAGTTTATACGCGTCCAGCAGACATCTGTCTACACCAGCCTTTGCCGCAAGGCCTGGCAGTGGGTGTATCGGTATCTTCGCTATCCAATTCTCTCAGACTATGTTCGTGATTCAGCTGCCCCAGCCGTCAGTACCGCATACATGCTTTTGGAATATATCGGTCCCGAGACGGGGAGAATGCTCTCGCTCACCTGGTCTGATCACTTGTCAGACACAGAACGACGAAAGAATTTATTCGCGGGCATGGCTCGAATTATGCTTTCGCTCGCCCGTCTTCCACAGCCGTATATTGGATCTTTCAAATTTAACACACTAGACTGCACAGTCGCACTCTCAAATCGGCCTCTCACTTGTGCCATGGCTATTTTCGAGCAACGAGGAACACCGAGAACGATCCCACCAGACCGACTCTACCAGAGCACAGATAGTTTTGCGTCTGATATGCTGACACTGCATGACAACCATCTGTTACACGATCCACATGCTGTGCGAGACGAGGATGACGCCCAAGAGCGGATGACCCTTCGGACATTACTTCGTGCGGTTACGCATTTCTTTATCTTGTCGGAGCGACGGAGCGGCCCTTACCTTTTGCAGCCAACCGACTTTCATCAAAGCAATATTCTCGTGGACGACGAGTGGAATGTTACTTGCCTAATTGATCTTGAATGGGTTTGCGCGCTACCGGTGGAGATGATGTCTGTTCCCTATTGGCTTACGAATTGCAGTATTGATACGATTATTGACGATCAGTATGAGCCTTTCGATAATGCGAGAAAGGAATTTCTAGCTAGTATGGATAAGGAATTGGCACATGTGCAAGTGGAACATGACATTCAGATTACAAAGATAATGAAAGATACATGGGACTCAAAGGGAGTGTGGTACTGGGCCTGTATAAGGTCTCTGAATGGTTGGTTATTCATCTTTGAGGATCATATCCTCCCCAGATTTTCATCAGTCAAAAGATTGGTCAAGGACCTCAAACAAATGTCCTTCTTCTGGCAGGAAGGTGCCAGTGATCATATAAAAACGAAAGTTGCCGATGAACAAAGATACCAGTTAGAGCTTCGATCTTTATTCAAGTATAGCACAAGCTAAAGGAGTGGAAGGGTTGAATGTTTGTCTGCCGGTCGAATCTGTCTCTATTATTACGGTCTGTCTCTTGGTCTAGCAATTTAAACTCACATGCATTACTTCTTGTCTTCGTTTCCGCCATCGGCGTTCGTGCCTTTTCCTCGAACTCTCCTGGCGGCTTCTCCCGATGAGATAAGTTGGGACTTATCCTCGGGCTTAGGGGGTTTGTAGATCGTGATTGTTTCGGCCTCGGCTATAAGGGGAATAGATTCCTTCGAAGTTCGGTCCCCTCCTTCATTGGGAATGTCGGCCATGTTGGTTTCCCGTGGGTTGGGTGCAAGATCAAGAGGGGATAAAATAACAAGGATCTTCGTGGTAGTTCTGGTTGTCAAAAACAGACATGAACCGCCTTATATATTTTTTTGGTCTCCAGGAGCTTGATGGCTAGGCATCTCTGGGCTTTGTGGAGGCGGCAAGTGCAGTGCTGTGCCAAAAGGTGACATAGATATGCACAACTTACATGATTTTCAACAATGTGCATCAACGGTTAATCTTAATGACGGACTGGGAAAGATTGAGAGTGATAATGCGGCTCAAACGGGGGATAGGGTAGCTTGCCTGTCGTCTTTCTGATCACACCTCTGCGGTCTCGACTACCCCGCATGATACAGGCCAAGCATGCCACGTCATCCAGAGGCCCCAGCTGATTTAATAATTGATGAACGTATGTAGGTACACTAGCACAGCAGCAGGAAAGATGTGCCAAGCCTTCCGAGTGGATGTCATCGGGCGATCCACTTGAAATCTGATAAGAAGCCGGAATGTTCTGCGATAACAAACGGTAAGATGTGAGTTCTCGGGTAATATCCGGCTCAAATCGAAACATCTTCATAAGCGCTAGTATGCAGGCAGAGAGCAAGAAAGTAGATGGCTGAAATGCAGCGACCAGCCAATCAAAGCGTTCCACGCATACCTTGGTCTGCCCAGAATTGCGGGATATGGCGCCGCCGGTTGGATGGGTCAATTCGGTGGATAGACGCTATCGTTCCTGTTCCGTTGCTCTGGTCTTTATACAGCAAATCATCGGAAATATTAATCCTCGACGAATCTCTGTTATCGATCCTCTGCTTCAAACAATATTTAGGGGCATTTTTTCGTTCTATGGAAGTCATATTCAGTGCATTCTGGCATTATGAATATGAGATATATTTAGCAATTTTTCCATCATATTCCGCACTTCCATATTAGGTCATTCATACTTAGCATCCTCAAGATCCTTGTTCTTAAGCATCTAAATTTGGTCCCCCAACATCGGATCAGACTCCTGGTTAGTGCAGCTACATTCGACAGATAATCTAATCCAGATTTAACTGAAGCTACTGCAAGTCTACCATGACCACGAACATGGGTGCGGGCGCTTGGAATGGGCTTCATCGATCAATCCGCTCTTATCACTTTTCTCCTCTCCACCCCGGCCCTACAACTTTCCTCCTTACCCTGCAGGTTTCATTCTGTTAAGAATTAGATTTTTTTTTTACATATGCATATAACTTTCGGAAGGTGGAGCCGCAAAAATAGACTACTAAGATTGGTCAATCGTTAACCTCAGGTTGTATTCTGTCATGGGTGTGTTTGGGTAAATTTATAACAGTCAGAAAAACATCCATGAACCAACACATCCCACAGCCAACATGTCCAAGAACCAACACTGGTTCCAAATGAGTGTCCCTGCGCCCGGGCTGTTGCATAATGACTCGTATCCATATTTGGCAAACAGCCATCACATGTCAAGTAATCTTTGCTTCAAGCCTCGGCTTGAGGCACGGAGCTGTTACACATTCTTTCGCTGGTGTTGCCAAGAACGTCGCTGTACCTACATGTACATGTCACCATTTAGGCACCTGGGGCATGGCTGTTTCGGCAGCCCTGCGCCCCACACTTAAATCAATTCGCAATAACAAGCATTACAGATGGATCACATGGATTGCGGCGGAGTGTTTTCCGACACAACCAGAAATACCCAGTCCTCCCTATTTAGAAAAACAATCTAACCCTACACTCAACTGCCATCAGGGGGCTAAAGCAGGGTTCTAATACCAGCGCCGTCCATATCTTGTCACAAACGACCCTACCCTATACATTAGACATTGGCGCGTGGTTCTTAAGTAACTAAAATCCTACTGGTCACTAAAAGTGACAAAGGCTATAAACCGGAAGCATTGATATAATTAATGATAGTATAGAGAAGACTACACGATACATGAAAGTTGACAACAGCAAGTTCATTGCCCAGAAACGTTCTGCCTCGACTTGTCATCATAGCAACTTTTACTCTCAATCTCGCGCAACCTTTCTCCCTTTTAATTTGAATTGGTTCAACACTGAGCGCACTTCACTCATCGCTCGCATTTTCTATGCTACCGCGAACAATGCAGGTTGTTTAGCCTATGCGACAAATAGGCCTTTAAGTATAAATCCGTGCAACCTTGCGAACAACATACCTCCCAACAGCGTTCTTCCAAGCAAAATACTTGTGAGCAGCATCCTCGTACATATAGCTCGTGCGGTACGGATCATAGAGCACACGGTGTATTCACTACGAAGACGGCTCACAGCCACTCGGAGTTGAGTGAGCATGGTATATTAGCATAAGCATATCTTCTGCTAAGTTTTGAAAGAAGATGATTGAAGCAGAAACTCTACTCCTATGGTAGTCTCTCCACAGTTTCTCTATTTTCTATTTTCTTGTCTTTGGTGGCAGGTGTGCGGTGGCGCTGTGGCCTGGAGTGATTGGAGCCTCGACTTACTAGCAGTCACCACCGCCAAACTGTGATCATTGACTGGGCTTGACCCTGACCATCTTAACGCTAACAGCCGTTGAAGGGAAGTTGGTATCGCATCCAAAATTAGAAAGCTTGGCCTCCCCAAATACGACGATACTTGTAGACTTTGGAAACATTAGCTCGATAGTCAGGACGCCATGGCGGAAACATTAGCGCTCTCCCATCCTTGGATGAGACTAAATGTTAAACGAAATCTAATCTATCAAACTCCGTTGTCCTGAAGATGTTACATAGACTAATAGCAATATTCTTCTATCCGACCATAATCTTTGAGTCTACTGCGCTATAATCCAAGAATGTGGATCATTCCCTACGTTCCAGAGATCGGTATCAGACTTATGGAACTAAACTCTAGAGCGGTATTAAGAGACCGAAATGCAATACCGATAATAGAATGAAAGCCAGCGTCAAGTTTCAGTTCAGGATCGCCATTCATTCTGGCCGTTTCAACCAGTAATTCAGCGGATGAAGTGGTCATAAAAGGGTTTAAGATAAGAGATCACACAACGGTCCAAGAGATAGGGTAAATTGATATACCATTTCTTAGCAAATGGATTACTCGCGCAATCGGGCTGCTATGTGAACCAAAAAGATTCTTCTTGTAGAGAAATAGTAGGGGATTTATATGGTCTACGCTCAAATGCAGAGCTCAACTCTCAGATGCCGTTTAGCTTGCCACGTGGTAGCACACTCTCTTGACTATCGACGTCGTCTTGTAGAGACGCGAGGGCCTTTTCGCACTTATCCAACTCCTCGATAGCCTTGTCGTATCGCGTTGTGGCATCTGCAATGTTGCGGCTGTGGTGGTACCGACTGTTCTTCTTGATGTCGGAAACATTTTTGTCGCAGCCTGTTGCGCCCTGGTGTTGCCATTAGGCTTCGCTTCCTTTCTCATGATAAGGCTCACAAGGCCAGGTATGGAGATGTCCAGATTCTGAGCCGTGGCCACAGCTTTCGAAAGCTTCTCGAACAATCTCTGACTCTAGTGTCGGGGTCTATGGTGGCAAAAAAGCCGCCAAGACCATTGGCCATATTTTCGATGGATTCGTCGGAGATTGTCCAACACCCTCTTCGGCATTTCGTCATATAGACTGAGGTTACTGATGCCCTTGGGAAAGTAAGGTTAGCATGAGGTTTGAGAACTATTGGATCACAGGCGGAAGCCAGGCGTAGCTTACGTAGGAGATGAAGATAGCGTCATGCTAGATTTAGAAGTTGAGGTGCGGGATTAACCAAGAGTAAGCATGGGGAGATACCTCACAGCTCACAATGGCTCTTTCAGCTTTAGATGTATCGCCACGAAATCCACATACATCTCGCGTGATACGTCATGATTCGTTCTGGGCAAATACTCTACTTCCCCTCCGGAATCGTCAAACACTGGCGACTAGTAGTCGCTCTTTCATGTGACACGGCATCAGAGATTGGCTATGGGTACTGAATAATAAACCTGAATAGAGCGTTATATTGCACCTAGCAATTATATGGAGTTTTGGTCCTATGCATATTAGTGTAGTTAATAACTGCCTATGATCATATGATTTCTCGCAGGCACATTTTAAAGTATATAAGCAAAGTTATTCGGTATTCTTTCATCTTTCTCCTGGTTAGAAATTTAATCAGTCAATTGTCTTGTACATACTCGTCGCAAAACGGAGTACGTCTTAAGTATGGTAGAAACCAATTACGGATAAGGTTGTAAATGCCTCGCCTAGGTTTTTTCCCCACTTTGAAGCGATAGTTTTAAGTATAATATATTAGCTCCATCTAACTAAATATCTATATAATATATATTTCGAACCCTCCCGAAGGAAGTAGACTTGGACAAGGGGTACTCTTTTATAGATTAACAAACATTATAACAGGCTTACCCTAAACAAGACTTGATTAAACTCGTGCATACGCTATAAGGCCACGAATATTATCACGAAAATATCTCCTGCCTTGTTTTTCCTCGAGGTTGAACCACTGAGTAGTATAGACTTTCAGGGAATCTGTTGGTGTCTGCCAAGCTTTAAACTCTTCGATGTATTTTTTAGATAAGTTGAATTGGAATAAACACACGTAATGCTGTGAGGCATTAATCACGATCACCTCACTGCTTGAAGTCAGCTATGAGCCATAAGTAAGGACGGCTTAGTTACCTGTCACCAGGAAACTCCCTCGGCTGAGTCGCCTTAGCGACTATCGCCTCGCAGGTCATCTGAGCCAAGCACTCGTCTGAAATCACAGGCCTCCCGTCAAACACTTTCAAGCATCTTTTGGCTTCCAACAGCGCAGCAAAGTTATTACCTGGTCTGCGTTTACCTAACAGGCGCAGTCGAAGGCCGCCATCGTCAATCGAGACGATATTCCCCTCCTGACTCGGGATGTCGAGAGCCAGACGTTCGCTCTGCCGGAACTCAAGTACCGATTCCGCTTCCTGATGCTGGGAGTAGTACAGGATATGTCTGATGGCGCATGAGATAAGTCGGACCGTGTATGCCTCTTGTCGCGGGCTGGCAGGCACTTGGACAAATTCGGACTGACGAGAATTTTGGCTGGAGGAAGGACCTTGTTGGGACGAACTAGAGCCGACATGGAGATTGGTAGAGGATACCATGTCATTTTGGGTGGTGCTATTCACTTTCCGCTTCTTGGGGAGTGGCCCATGGTCGCTGTCGCTAAGAGGAAAGGTGTCACCAAAATCGTCAAAATCGTCAAAATCAGCGCCATCTAGATCTTCAGGATCAACACTGTCTAGATCTTCTGACTGATTGCCACTGAGACTACCGGAGTCGGGCTCATCTTCTTGTGCTTTAACATCTTCCAAGGCTGCCCAAAACTGGCCCAGGCTGGCCCCAAATTTGCCTACAAGGCGATGTTCGGGCTCGCCACGCACGTCGGACGGTTTTGATCCCAGGAATTGGGATAACATCTGCTGATTTTCGGTCGAAATGTCTTTATCGACCTCGAAATAGCTATCACGGTAGAAATGCTGCAATACTGGCAGAAGGGAGCCACGCCGTTTTGGTGGTGTTGCTGATATGACGTGTAAAGCCAATAGGTGATCCCTTCCCCATGAGCTGCCGGCCTGAAGCTTGAGAGTAGAGATGTAAGGTATAGACTGTCGTTGGTAGGCGGACTCGGAAGTAATCGTATCAATATATGGGGAGGCCATATTCTTCGGCGACCCAAGTTCGTTTTCTGTGAACACACCCTTATATGAAGAAAAGATAGGAAGGTTTGCAACGACGACAGAAGCCCTCCTATCTGTCTGTAGAAGCCTACTATTAACCTATGGGTTTTTTTTGTCTGTTGATGCACTCGACCTTTTTCTTCCTTATTGTTTGTTGAGGAAGTTTGGACGCTAGGCGGGGTAGGATCACGATAAATGCCTCAAAGTCAGCCCTTCCTATATTACTTTGTCATGATCTTGAATAGGCTAAATCAGTGACTCATATAGTGTGATGCAATTGGAAGGATTCGCTTAGAACTATCTATAATACTCGAAATCGCAAGTCATTCACTAAAGACTCTACTCCTTTAAAACATCGGCCCTCAACTATCCTCTCTTTACTATGGCTCCGGGAAAAAAGCAGCAGTACATCACCTCTACGGGCATAGACCGAGAGACTTAAGTAAGGAATCCCAGCAGCTAGCAATAGATGGCCAAGAGGAAAATCTAGTTAAGCCGAAATAAAGTCAGGGGTGCAATATTACTTTTCTGTTAGGTTTTATGATACTTTGTAACTGGCTGCAAGATGCGGGATAAGTTCCAGGGTGGCTAATCAGTTTAGTATTAGTATACTAATATAAATATTAATATTAATTTCTTAATTTCGCTTTTTAGTATAAAATACTCTAGTATGAAATACTATTACTAATAAAATACTAAAAAAAATGAGTTTAGTATACTAATACTAAGAATTTATTAGTATTAGTATTGGTATTTAGTACAAAAAATACTAGAGTATTCTCGCCACCCTGGGGATAATAAAGAACGAATTCGTTGAGTTCCATGTAAGTGGTTCTTTAACATATCGATAGATCTTATTAAATAGAAACTAATACCAAATATATGGACTATTCGCAGAGTTAAGTTTCGTGGCTTACACCCAGAAGCACCACACTCCAAGTCCAGCCAACAATACGAAGCCAGCATTCCTCCACGTCCTTCATCATCCCATATGGGTTAGCCGTCCTGGTGCTGAATGAGTCTGCTGTGCGCACGATGTCATCTACGGCCTTAAGCCTGCTATTTCGCCTATGCGGAACATACCACTCCTATGTGGATGTTGCACCAGAACTTCCACCTACCCTATCACCACACCCTTGTAAACTCTGATGTGCTACGGTGATCTCCCTGAGCTCGGTAGAAAGAGCGTTTGGGTGTAAAAGAAGAGGGACCTCTGTCTTGACAGCATTCAGCCCACCTATACTCAATCCACTGCGATGCCATCAAGGCAATAGTGGACGTGTCAAGCGCCAGCCCATTGCGGTGTCTTCCACCCGGAGCTGTGCCTCTTCCCGCTTTTTCTTTGGGCTCGAACATCTACTTTATCTCGCTTTCGCTTCTTGATTATTGGTATCGTTGCAGTCGTAATCGCGGCATCAATACCCGGTTGAGATTCAGCGCCAACCAGATATGTTATAATACGCTGCGAGAGGCTCGAGTATGGTTCGAAGGTAAGCTTTGTGTGCTCTATGGCAGGCCAAGTGACGTTCTCCATGCTGAGCGATGGCTTTTGTAGACATTCGAGGACGCCGCAGGAGATCTCGGCTTGGAAAACGTGGGCATATGTCGTATCCTCCTCATTCGTCACGAGTAAGCGTACCTTGACAGTCTGTTAGCGGGATGATGTATACAAATAGAGAGAAGCCTACATGAATGGCTCTTGGTTGCGAGTGAGAGCTGCGCCGTTGAAAGTGGGCCAAAGACAATAATAAGCAGACCAGGTAAGGGTCCTGGAACCACACAGCCGGAGTCACCTGTCGTAGTTTGCGCTGGTATAGTCGTGAAACCGGAGAGTTGTAGCCGTCGCCAGGGTGCGATGTGGGGGTGAGCGCCTTTTGCCGCTCATCGGTAAGGTTATCGTAGTGGTAGTAGCCAATAATGAGTGGCACTTGTTGGCTGCTGTTATTGCTTTGTGCCGCGACCCGAAAAATGTCGCACCCATGCAAACGAACCTGGTGCTGAGCGTAAGTGAACACGGGCCATCGTCGAATCCTCCTCAACGGGCTTCCTTGCCGACAAAGCAGATGCTCGACCGAATACGATTTGACCACGGGTAGAGTGGATTTTGCCAGACGAGCCGCATGTTCGGTGAGCTTGTCGTCGCCCTGGCCGGCGTTGAATGGCGAAATGTCCACGTCGCGGTCGATTTGCTGGAAGCTGCAGTGCACGAGACGGAGGTGCTGCTCGGTCCAGAATAAAGGATGAATTGCGAATCGCGGGTTCTCGATACTCAGTCTGTGTAGGGACTTGGTAGTAGAAACCGGCATCTTTGATAGCGCATTGCGGTTGAGGGCGGCGTTGACGATCGCGTTGTCCTTTGATTTGTTGTGGTTTAGTTGATTGCGATGCGCGAATGGAGAGGCGGCGATCTTCCGCCATGTATGACTCAGCAAGCGGAAGCAACTATTTTCCGCTGCCGTCTCTCTCTCTCGGCCTATAACGATCTTGAGTTTTACCCCATTTAGTGAAATTATCATGTTATTATTATAGTGGGATCTGAAGAGTCTGATCTTGAGTTTGGTCTCTTTATAACAAGTTTATAGAGTTGATATGATTTACTTGGCAAGTTTGTGATGAAAGTAGATCTTCTTCGAGAGTCTAAGCCCAAATGGGTTAGATAGAAGAGCTTTTGTTAACCTCGTTGGGATTTGAGATCTCTAGACGCCACTTCACAGACTGTGAGGAAATATACTATGCCGCTACATAGGCCTGTGTCTGCTCTACTATACGGACGGTATTATAATGTCTATGAGCTCTTGCATTATGCTGATTGTTTATGGTATGGCATCCCCACATTCCCTTAGACTGGCATGTTGAAAAAAGATCCGCGTACTCTTTTTGATTCTCTAACATCACCAAGCACTAATGAGGAATCCAGGCTGACCCCCAGTTAAAGTCAAATCTCCCCTTGGCTAGTGACAGAAATTCACGTCCACCCCTGGTCAAAAATTAAGTCTACCCTGTGACAGCCCCTGGCTAATCACCAAGCCACTAAGCAAAAATAACCGCCGCCTACTGCTCTCTTGAATGTCAGCAAACTGACTGACGCACCTATCGCCTTCTCTGCAGCAAATTCTCAAAGCAGGCCCAAGACAGCTTTACCAGTCGGCCCTCTCCAACACACTATCTTGCCATTTTCTTCCCTGTGGACAAGAAGCGGCCTTCCGTTGTGTGGGTAAACACCAAGAAGGACAAGCACGAGGTCGAGCCTTACTTCCGCCCAGTCCTGGATCAACTCCTGCATATCCCCGAGAACGACTATATCGGGCGCGGCTTGCGCCAAGTGTGAGGCAATGTTCTCCGTGGAAGACACAGCACTCAGGATACACTTAACCTATGGTTCCTAAATCCGGATATGCCGCCCCATAATATAACAACGAACAAGGCAATCCATAGCACAATTCTAACCCTGATTGGTAATACATGGGGCGAATTCATCTGGAAAGGCCCGGTAATTGCGGTTATAAGGAAGGGGGCTGGCTTTGAACCGCGCAACTCCACCGACATCACTGCCTACCGTGATGCCATAGACTACCTGGGCTATTACAGGGACACGATTGGAAGCATGATCGAACCCGGCCGAGACGACCATCTCCAAGCGTGTGCTAGCCGAAAGGATGTCCAAGGTTGTTGGTGTCCGTATCAATTGCCTCCGCGATCAGATCGACCGACAGGAGCCGCAGATGGTGGAAGTGGCCGTGCCCAAGACGCATCCCCTGTTTAACCTAGAGGGCGATGACCCATGTGAGATTCCCTCGCTTTTCGGCCTGGAACTCGTTGCAAATTCGTACAGCAGCAATCAATCCAGCACCGGCGATGACGCCGACGATGATACGCCTCCAGCCGATGACGTGCAGAATCCTTTGGCCCAGCTTTTATTCACGACAATCTCTGTCACGGACGGAAAATGGGTTCTCTTGCCCGGTTACCGGCGTCATCTCGGCCACGGTAGTATCCTATTCATCTGCCGTTCAGGGATATCCATAACCCTTGTAACCTTATTGAAGAAATTGCCGTGCCTTTTGTTTTCCAAGAGGATGCATCCGATCCTGGTGCAATAACGAGATTACTGAGCCAGCTCGAAAAAGAAGGACTCTCCTGTCACAATATGGTCTCGCAACCAATGTTGCCCTGACTTTCTAGAAAGCTCTGTCTTCACCGCATGAGGTGCGCTACCGTCAAGTCGCAGACGAAGACTCTTCGGATCGGGAAGATTCAGCGAACGAATCAGCTTAGTTAAGTCTCTATGGGCTACTTTGTCGACTCTGTGAGATTTACCCGAGATGTCGAGAAATGCGATCCTTGTCTGCCGTTATAGCATGGCCACATTACATATAGATGATAGCAGTCTCGGGCGAGTTGAGGCGCAGGCCAATTTTTCAAGCTCAGCAAGTTTATCTAACAAGAGTTGGCTGTAGAGCCTTGCGTAAGTAGAATACTCGTCGTCTGAAGACGCTGAGTAGTTCTTCTGCCTGTTCGACTTTATCCTGCATCGCTATCCCGTCTGCTCTTTCCAGCGGCGGCACCTTATTACCATTCGTCTCGTCTCCCGGCTTAAGGTACTTGGCGGCTTGCCAGATGTTGATCCCGTTAGCGAGAAATTCACCCCAGCGTGCCTTCTCCCGCTTTCTGATGGCATTATAATACTCCTTTACTGCTTCTTTGGCTCGATCTTTTATACTATTGATCTGTTGACCGGCTTGATATTGGGCCCTCGCCAGATTCCTCCAGAATATATACATTCTATAAAGCTCTATAAGATCTGCCGTCCACCATCTTAGTGTATAGTGACGGCTTTACCTTTAGTACCAGTTTATAGATTATGCTAAGAACTATTTCTATTAACCTGTCCGTCTGTATCTGGATGCTATTATCCCACGGGAGTGGTGTGAGCTTATTTTTCACCCTTTCCCTAATTGTATTCTATGGTGTATTCTCGAACAGTAGCCTTAAGTCTGCTGTTCTCTTGGGCGTCGTGAGATTAAATTTTGTCTGGATTGCCCTATGGTCTAATCCGTGTTCAGTGTGTATACTATAATGGACCATCTCTTCCGCTAGCTCAGCTAATATAAGCGTCATATCGATTATACTCTCGGCACCTGATCCCTCCTAAGTCTTTGTCCCCCTTAGAGAAGACTAAGTAGACCATATTTGTCTATAAGATTAATAATAAGCCCCGCTTCACCTTGCCTCCTGCTTGTTACCTTTTCGCCTCCCTAAAGCTAGTTGTGACGGTTGAAGTCGCCAACCATGCCGATGTCTATCCTCTTCCCCGTGCTGCTTCGAAAGCTTTCGATAGCCGTATGTAGCTGTCTTATGGCCGTGCGCAAAGCATCCTTATCTTTACCCGCCATATATACTGACACCATCAAGACCTCCCGGTCGGGCCACCGAAGGATGACACCCGTTCTGCCTCCAGATCGCTGCGGATCGGCCATTGCATCTCATATCTCTTTATCGGTAAATACTTAATCCAGTTTCTGTGACTATTTGGTATTATTACCACCGATCCCTCAATATTTATGGCATACAGTTCAGCGACTGCCAGCACCGCGTAGTCTTACAGGTCCCTATCTTTCATTATGCTTAGCTGCATTATATCTCTCTTATATACGTCAAATTAGAAGATTTATAGGTTAATGCCCATTAGTGATATATAATTACCACACCCGACAGTTTCAACTAAGCGACTTATGCGGTCCTCCACACAGCACGCACTCTAATTCAACCGCTTGGCAATCTCAATAACAGTGGCCCGTCTCCACGTACTTGCCGTATCGTTATATCCTGCTATAAGTAAAAGCTTTACGGCCAGTCTCTTAGTAGTTGTAGCATTAAGTAGGGCCTTGGTATAGCTTGAAGATATTAGTGCTGGCCGACTCACCAGCCAGGTGGAAGTACCTCTCTTCAAGTAGCCGGCGCATTGCTGGCTTTAGTGATATAGATCACCATCGATCCGTACGTCTTGCCGTTCTCCTTATCACAGCCAGTGCATCTTGGTAGTTATTACCTTATTCTCTCTTCCTAGTGCCTATTGCGCACCTAGCAGGATATTGCAGGGTAAGTCTAGAACCGCCATCCTATCTACACCGTCGACCTTAACCGGATATAGCTGATCTCGGAGGACTCGCGCACCCTTGACTATAGTTTTTTTTTGCTACGTCCTTGATAACCTGCCTCTCTTTTTCGTCTCGGAATTTTACCTCGATGCTGTCCGGACTCCTCGTATCTTTTACCACGGCTGCGCACCTCCAGCTTTCTCGGTCGTCTCTTGCCCGTACCTTCTCTTCGATTGCTTGACGCACTTCTCCGACTTGCACTTTGCCTCTGTCGTCTTGAATGACTTGCGATGTGTTGGGGGTGCAGAACAGGGTATCTTTGAATGAGGATGGTGTCGTGGGCATGGATAAGAGGGTACGGACGTTGCTCGGCTGGCTTGTGGGTGGGGAACGGGCTGCATCTGCATACGATGGCTGTGAACTTATCTGAGCGCTGCTGGCGATAGCATCGGCCATTACGTGTAGCTGTTCCTTCACCTGTTGTATTTCCTCCTTCACTTGTTAATCTCCTCTACTGTCTAGGCTTGAACCTTTGCTAGTTCTTTCATCACTTCCTCTCGCAATTGCTCCATGTCTCTTGCAGTCTGTTCTCGCATTACCCTCATCTGTCTGCTAGACTGTTCATGCAGGCGTCTAAGCTCATCTGATTCCTTCAGCTCTTCAGCTGCCTGCATTTTGACCGCCTGGATTTCCTGCTGTAGTTATGGGATCATCTCCAGCCGTTCGCCCATTAACGAGTCCCTGAGTCTCTCAAGCATTTTCTTCTGCTCACCCTTTCGACGAGCTCATATTGTTCAGTGGGAAAACGGAGGTATACGGGCTGACTCTACATTTGCGTAAGCATTTCTATGTTATACTAACACGGCCACCTGATGGTTTACTGATGACCATCGCCATCAGTCGTTCAATTCTGAATAAAATTCTATTGGGCGATCTCATCACAACTTCTTTTTCATTCGCAATCCGTTGGTTCCCTGTAATAGGCTTTAGCTGAACAGAGGAATCAGAATGTTGACCCAGCGCGACAAGAAGAATTTACAGAGTTTTCATCATACACTATCCTTCTCCACGCCCTCGGGATCCCTCAAGAGACACTCCTCTCCAAGCAACGCGATCACTTCCGATTACTCAGCAATACTAAGACCGACTTCCGCGACGCGTTCCGCTTCTTAAACTACATCAACCGACCTAATCTCGCCGAGCGTGTACTCCTCGACGGAGGCAAGAAGATAAAACCCCAGATTAAATGTCTCATTAATGCTGAACTCGCCAAAATGTTGAATAAGAGAGATAAAAAATAATGCCGTATCTTATGCACAAGTCTCGACTTATATTTGGCGTATGCGATGATTAGAGTATACTGAAGGAAGGAAAGGTTCTTCTGCTTGTCGATCGAGGGTTATTTGCCTTTGGGCTCGCCTCCTACTCCCGACATCGGGCAACATCAGCCGCGTCCTTTTCTTCTCGGCTTCCGTACTCTGCAGGACGACCTCGTTTAGATACTGTTTGATGTATATTTTCTTTACCGTGAGGTGACTTTTGGCTGCCGTGGGTCATATAGTATACTCATATATCTGGTCGTGGGAGGTATGGGGGAGCAAGTTGTGACCCCAAAACAGAGGCTACTTGTTCAGGGAGTAGGGGCCTCGGGGTAAGTCCCAGTTGCATAGCCTGCTGTGGCGCGTGGCAGCTTATTATATGACTTCTTATCGACTGAGGTATGGGTGATTTTTGTGACTTGAAAACTTGCGCACATCCATCCGCAATCTGCTTTCGAAGACTCGTTATGTACCGTTCCACCTCTTGGCACCTTTGGAGTTCCAGATCCGGCTGTGGAGGGTTGGGATCATCTGCTGTGGCATCGTAATGCATGCGCCTTACTTTTAATACCAGATGAATTTAAGATCGAGGAGTTATTATAAAATGGCTAGTACCGTGACCGCAAAAGTCCAAAGAGTATGTTACAAATGGCCCAACTGTTAGGAATAATACGGCACGTAGATTACCCCTGACTAGTTTCTACGGAGTACTCCGATTCAAAATCAAGTCTACCTATGTAATGTCGGGTAAGATAAATCAATCTTCCTATAATTGAGTTTGTTATGTAGGAGCAGAAAACGCAACACGTTTCTGATAACAAATCTTGAGTAGGAGTTCTATAAATTAACTGGGCGAGCATTAATGGATTTTCCAGCATATCTATCTCTGTCACTGCCGTCATCTACACTGAAGCATTAATTAGCTTTCCTCTTCCTATGACTCAATGTCTCCTTGTTGCATCTCTCTTTCTCTTCCGCGTCGGCTCCACCAATTCAATATCATCCCTCTTCCGCTTCCTTGTCTGTCCAGTCGTATCCTCGTCCGTTCCTTCAGGCGAAGGCAGCGGGACGTCTCTCTTCTTCCTCTTCTTCCTTGCCTCGGACATGCGCTTTCGGCAGGCCGCAGAGATGAATTCACTTTGTATACCGCACCTCTCATCCTCTTCCTCATCTGTTTCCGTGTCATCACCCAACGCTAACAATAGGTCATCGTGTATCTTGGCGACTCTATTCGCAGCGTCCTTGGCAAGATCTCTTGGCGTCCTGGATATCGGCCACTGGTCGGCAAACTCTGCACCGTAGAGGCCTATCCGGATATTTTGACGCATTTGAAGAAGTTTGAGTTTGTTCGTGAGGCTTTGGATGAAGACTGTGTTGGGAATGCTTGTTTGGAAAGCGGGTGTTGGTGGCGGAGGGATGAGGTGAGCACCCTGTGTCGCCACAGGACATGGAAGTTCCTATCCATAATCAGTATAAACCGCTAGAAAATAATCAAGAGACGCACGCCTCGGTTGTTCTCGATCTGCACAGCAAGAGCATGTCTCCAAGTATGGCTGATGGATATCTCATTATCTGGTTTATTTGGCGGCGTTGGCGTAGGAGATCTCATGGCGGTCGCGTTTCGATTCGATAGGGTGCAGAAGATAAAGGATGATATGTCATAGCTCTAGAAACAGGTGCGCATCAAGCGAGGGTGGGTGCGGATAATGTGATAAGAGTTTATTAATTGACTTGTTGATGGTTAAGGGAAATTCATAAGGTATCATATTCAAGAGGGAACGTGCTGACTTGTCGCGAATTCACGTGATAAACGGAACAACATTCGTCCGCTTGTCAATCACCTCTCATCGGTCCACTGCCAACTAAGCCTATTTCGGCAAGAACAGTAATTCTGTCTTCACCTCCATCCTCAATTCTTCACGATGGTAGAGATTGCCATGACTATAAAACTAAATGTCAACACCAGATAGTACCGCTACAGAATGGGATCCTCTCGGCCCAAACTCGCCATGTGCAGAAGCGCTTCTCATCCTTCGCCCTAAAAATGCCGCTGCAAAGTTCGCCTTCTCAAACGTCGTTGACTTTCTGCAAGAACAAGACTATAATGCAGATAACACCGCACGCTCTCATTACGCAAAATACATCTGGTACTCTGATGAGCTTACCACGGACCCAGCGGTGACTCATCTTGTCCATTCGAATGCCTATACATCATCATCATCACCTTCGTCGTCATCGAAAGAGCGCATGCCGAGTCCGGTTCCCATCTGGACAGGATTCTACGTCATTGATCCAAGAGTCAAACCTTTACTTCCTAGTCGAGGATGGGCTGTTGGAAGGTTGAGCTCGAAAAGCCTCGTTCTTGAGAAGCCAGTAGTTGACTTGTTACTCACCACCTCACGACGGAATCGTGTGGCGAGAAGACATGCATGCTTGACATTTGCCCAAGAAACAAGGATGGCTTGTGTCAAGGTCGAGCCAAGGGCTGCCGCAACAGTCAACAACTACACCGTCCCATCGTCCCACGGAGGAAATACGGCTGTTTGCGCAAAGGCTGAAAACTGTATCGCGTTCGAGGACTTGGGCTATACACTAGAGTACACAAACTACTGTCGCACGACCGAAGGCCGTCAGACGCTGGAGGCTTTTCTGGCGGATATCTACGGCGATGATAAACCCACTGAAGATGCACTATCAGCGACGCCAACGCCCAACGTGACCACTCAGACAATAGGCAGCTATACCATTACAGGAGCCAATCTGATCGGAATGGGCACATATGGCCGGGTCAAACCAGCAACGGGACCACAAGGGAATGTCGTTGTTATTAAGAGTATGGTACCGACCCGCGGTAACATGGAGTTTGTTCGATCCAAGGTGAACATGGTCCGATCACTTTCAAGAATGCTGGAGAGAGAGCATCAGAAGAATGTGTTGACATGTATCGATGTGATGCACATGGAAGGCAAAGTTGATGAGTTTCACTTAGTCCTTGAACCTTTTGTTGAGAATACTCTTATGGCTTTGCCGAAACAGAGTCAAACACAGTAAGATGGACCCTGCTGCAAGGGCACAGACTGGGTGCTAACACTTGAAAGCTGGACGAAATTGGAGCTTATACTCCGCGATTGTCTCCAAGGCCTCAGTTTTCTTCACGCCCACAACTTGGTTCATACGGACATCAAACCGCCTAATATCGGCCTCAAAAACCTCACCCATTCCCTCGTGAGCCAAACAGCCTTCTGCCCCCCTCCAGCACGTCGCCTGACAGCTATTATCCTCGACATCGACTCCATCATTCCTATCCCTGCGAACGGAACAATAATACCTGCTCAACCCGGCACCAACGGGACGATCGGTTTCCACTCGCCCGAGCAGGAAAGGACAGAGTTTGACGGCACAGCTGATGTTTGGGCATTGGGAGTTTGTATGTACAGAGCTGTATTTGGGGAGTTACCGTGGCGGTTTGGGGCACTTGGCAACCCATGGAGTAACATAAGGGATAGGAGAGGGATTGAGAAAATAGCTTTCCATGAGAAGTATAGTGTTGTGGTGAGAAAGGTCGGGGAGAAGAGGTGCGATGAGATGGGTAAGTCTTTTCTCTTACGGCATATAAGTTGGGTTCACTGGGATGCTAACATAAACACTGACTATTGTAGCTGCATTATTAGACTTTATTATTGCCTCGTTTCGTTTTTCTGAAGCGGCTATTGAAAGCCAGAAACAGCCACGACCGAGCAGCGCAGAGTGTCTCAGAGCTCTCATTGGAAAGTCCGAGTTTCTTAAGATGAGAGCCAAATGGCAAGAAGACACAGGCGAGCCGCCAGAGCCAGCACGAGTCGGTTCAAAGCGGCCAGCGGGGCAGTAAACTGCCAGGGTTTAGGCTGCAGAAATTCCATGATTGGGTGTAGGGTAATTCTCTATTTCTGAGATAAATATGCCTGGCTTAAATTTTGCTCGGAGCTTGATCGAAAGGTGAGTATATCGAAAAGAGGGGAAGCGCGTTTGGCTACCTCTGTACGGCGAAATCGGTTTCGATGCGGGACTCTCTACTTTACTATATTGCCACCCAGCCGAGACTGTATAGAACTTATTTAGGTTTCTGCGCCCCAACGTTGCATTCGTGGAGCTGCCTAATAAACACCGCGCTATGACCGACAATTATGCAAAAATAAACCGCGAATCAATAAAACTCGTCCTTCATTCGCCAAGGTCTTGGAGGAGCGCCAGGATCGTATGAGATTCTTACCTTTGCCCTGGGGATGCGGATAAGGTGGCGTACGATGCTAAAGAAACTGCTGAAAAGGCGCCATGTTTGATACTATGCTCTTGAGACTGTTATGGTATGGACTCTTAGTGAGATAGCCTTTTGTGAGATCCCTCATAATGTAACGATTTATAGAGAGTTAGTTCTCGATGGTAAGGTTTCAGGTGGCGAGGCTCGTGATATAGCTCTTGGTGGCGGTGCTCATTGTGAGGCGACTTATGTTGAAGCTGCTCCTGGCATTAAGGCTCATCGCAATATGGCTCCTGGTGATGTAGCTCTCTATGGTGTCCTTCCTGGTAGTGAGGATTGCCTAAAGGAACCCCACCATAAGGCTGATGATATGTAACTCGAGGAGAGAAAGAGTGGTTGAGAGTATTTCCCACTGTTAGCGAACCGCTAAAGCCAGGCCTAACGCCTCAAATATTAGCTCGTTCCTAGCGCTATATCTCAGTAGATGATGCGTCTGCCACCGCTGATATTACTCCCTAGGTTGCCGTCGCTTTTCCGCCTTTTCCTTGTTTGTGGGAGGTTGCTTGTTAGTGATATAGGAGGGACCTCAACCGCGGTAGATGTCTCTGTGCTTGGCCTGGCCACTGCTGGGGAGGGAAGTTTGTAGTTAAATTGTGTGGTTTTGACCTTGGGAAGTTGGTTGTAGATGGAGGCGGATTCTTTGGTGATAAGAAGGACCGTAGATGGTGTATTGCCTGTGTGTGAGGCTAAGATCGGGACTATATTGAAATTCTGCAGGAGCTGGCCGCTGGTGAGTTTGATGGGGGAGTCTGTGAGATATCCAGTGCTCTAGGTGATTCGAAGTCGCTCATGTATGCAGCGCCTTTGCTATGTCCTCGTCGTAGGTCTATGATATTGCCCTTATCGAAGGGCGACGAGGTGTGTTCGCCATTCTCCCCGTCTCGAGCCACAGCCTTCCCCGTACCTTTATAGACATCTTGCCGAGCAATATCCATCGCAGCCATCGCAGCGGTGATCTTTCCCTCTAGCACTGTCTCGAACCCTTATCCTCCTTGCCCCCAGAACCCAGCTTCTTAGCGATGGAAGTACAAGTGATTGGAAAGCTCTTCCGCGATGTATACCAGCTTTTTTGGAAATTTCTCTACATTGTCGACTCGTTTCCTATGGCTGTCGGTGAGGGACGCGAGTATGGCGGCTTCTTGTGGGATCTGGCCGTAGTTGCGTCTGTGGAATGTCTCTAGGAGTTGCTCGCGGGTGAGTGTCTTTGAAGATGAGCGTTGTGGGGGTTGTGGTGAGAGCTGTGTGGAAGCGCTGGAGTTAGTGTAGCCGGATATGAGTGTCGATGAGAAGGGGTATGGCTGGTGATACTAGATTTGGTGATGGGAAACTGCGGAATGGAGTGATAGAAGGTTGGAGGGGATGGAAAACTGTAGAGTTTCGAGTTCTGTGGACTGCGAGATTATAATTAGGATGTGGGCTGGGCCTGTGCATAATCAAGGTATCGTATAGATGAATGGGCTCCACGGCATAGCAGAAGCAAAAGAGATGGTGAAATATGTATGTTGAGAGCTAGCGTGCTGCCCCGTCTAGTGCCTAAGGATGCTGTCCCTTGCCTCGGCGAGGAGGATGCTGCCGCCGACGACTACCACGCCCAGAGGGATAGGGAAAGCGATAAGGGCTTAGGCAGTATTAATCGAAGCGGGAATTGCAATGCGGATGGAGTTAATAGGTCTGGTTTGTGGTGGAGGTAATAGTGGGTGAAAGTAAAGACGGTTTGTGGGATATTGATAAGTTGAGATAAGTTGAACAAAAGAAGATGTGGCTTGTGGTAGTATTTGTGACGATAAACAGAGTCCCCTTGATTGAGTGATGTTAAAGAAATCTGCAGTTTATCCGGTGAGTTGCAGCAAAAGATATATGCCATGTCCCCTACAGGATAAAAACAGTGTGAAGCGGTGAGATACTACGTCCACGCGAACCATAAAGCCCAGGGCATAAGAAGAAGAAGAGATTATAGGTCTGCCGAAACGGGCTTGCAAAAAGAATATAAGCCTAGCAGAATATCCTCTTTCAAGAGCTACGATATTCTGACTTATATCTAAAACCCTATACCTTAGCGCTGTCTATCCTATCTTGTCGATGGATTTTCCTCCTTCTATTACTTTTCGTTATTTTCTATGGCGCTGGGATATAATAAGCGGATAGGAGAAAAAAGAGAGGAATGGCTTAGTGATTCAACTTCCTCTAAGAAGAGCAGACCGGGATCATGACGCCACTAGTGTTGACGATGGGTATTGCTACCTTACAACAAATCAAGTAATAAAGACCCTTGATTTCCCACCAGGCTTATTCAATCATCTCCATTAACATTGATTTATCCAGCTTGTGAGCCCAACGGAACCCCAATACCATGTCACCAATTCCATCCTATCCCAAGCACCAATAGATATCAGCCAGAACCCCATGCCGGAAAGCAGGCTCACCACCTTTATAAAAATGCACCGGAATGCGCGAGGCCTCATGAATACCAAGATGGCCGACGCTCGCAGAGAGTAAGGCATATTGTCTGCGTAAGATTCCCATCACCTGTCTTGTCTTTTTGCCTGTGATGTAGCATAAGTATTATTAAATACTGCATTAAATTCTTTGAGGTCATCTGACGTGACTCACTGGGAGTACAGTACTATCCGCATTGTGTTGTTGATTGGCCGCACGAGTTTGGCAAGCTCTCTAGATATATCATCGGCTATTATGCTCTGTTGTGGTATTTGCGATAAAACTAGCTCTTTAAAATCTAGGCTTTATTGGTTCTCTTCGCGAACATGGGTAGGAGCGTTTATATCACGGTGTACCATCTATGACCGCGGCCCGATTACAATCCACGAGTCTGGCTCATGGAAGTTCAGGTTCTCTGGTCTTCACTCGCATCACTACCACAGCCAATCATGAACAATATGCACATGACCCGAAAAATGCGATAGAAATATTGCATTACCTCAGACCAGTTGAGAAGCTCCAAAGAGTAGCAGACACCACTTGCTCGAGGCTTCCTGAGCTCGAATATTATAGAGGCAAAGTCGATTGAGGTTCGAAGAAGGATGAATCGTGGGAATGACTGCTTGTCAGACTTGGAACCCTTCGTAGATGGCTCACTCTCAGGTGTGGTGTAAGTATGAGACCGCAGCTGACGATAGAAGGGATAATTCTCTTGCAGTTGGAACATTGCAGTGAAAGAGATACTGTCTGGCTGCCGAGGGTACCAGGAAGTGTGGTATCGAATGGGTCGCTGTTGTCTGGAGTATAGGACTATTGCCCTGAGATTAGCTACTGCACGCCGGTCTTACGCGGTTTTCCCTGCCAGGGCCTACATCGCGCAAAACTCCAGATTATACCCTGTATCGCTTGTCGCACGCAAGAGTGATGCAAGTTGAATCCATGGGCAGGCCTCATACGATATTGCTTTCTAGATAAGGGGGACCTCAATCCCAGGTTATATGACAATAGATTCTTGAAACAGAGGAGGAATCTGTGGATCTGGGACTTATGTGGAATAATGAAGTCCTTCAGGGGCGAAAGGCTACATGGTAGAACGCATGCTAATTTTCACTATTGTCCCTTGCTTTTTGCGGAGAGCGTTTGAGGCAGAACACCAGGGGCGAATTGAGCTGAGTCATATCACACGTTACTATTCGGCCACATCATCTTTCAATCCGAGAGACGAAACTGGAGTCTACCTAGAGCGAGCTGATCCGTGAAATGAAGATTGAAGCTTGGGGAGAAGCCTTGGACGCCAACTGTCGCACAGGAAGACAGACCCTCCAGGAACCTTTACGCCCCTCACGAGTGAATAATACCCTCTGGAAGCGTCTCCCTATATACCAGACCTATATTCAAGGAGCCTCGCGCTCGGCCATGTAGATGCTCGTGGTACATTCACAAGATGGTCCCTGAGGTATAATATCGGAAGGCGACGATGGTCCAGCGAGGTCTGGTCTGGCAGGCATCAATTCAACTTGAGGTAAACCCACGCACTGAAGACAGCACCCCAACGCTGCATATGCTGTTGGGTACCCGCTCTCAGTCACTGAGAGAGATACAGTAACAGCCAGCTTCGTGCGAAGACCCTCGGCTGCTGCGCCTGTAAGAGTACCCAGACAAACAGATATCAGCACACATCTGGTATTCTTGCCTTGGCGGCAGCATCGACAATCACCAGCAAGCCCTTCACCGGACCAACGAGCCATCGCGACCAAGATGAAACCTGCTGCACCAAGACAGTCATGTCATCCAAGCACACCAGCCTTGGTTGTCGAGTATCGCCAGTAGCCATACTGACACATGTAGAGCGGTCTTGGCGAGGTAGCAAAACCCAGCTCTCACGATGCAAGAACAGCCGACGACGGAGTCTTGTGAGGGAGCATGTGTACTGCATTTGACCATAACCTGCATACGCGTCAATGTCTTGAGTGTATTTATATTACATCGTTCGGCTATTCGTTTCGGTCGTGGCGAGTATGGCCAGTGGTGTTAAAGACAGGAGACGAGTTGTTAAAGAAAGCAGTCTTGAAAGGCCGTATATCGGAGAAATGGCTACAGACTTACGCACTAATAGCGGCACTGGTATATCAATAGGGACACTGTAGGAGAAGACGCCTGCAAGCGTATTCATCTAAGAACCATTAGCAAGCAATCAAAGCATAAAACGAGCAGACAAAGGTCCCTGTGGGATATCACCGCGGCTGTCACGCGTTGTGCCCGCGTTTATCGGAGCGCGGCCGCAGCACAAGATAGATACGGGGTTAAGAGCGAGGCAATTGAATGGCTTGCTGTTAAGGCTGTGGTGGTCTTTTCTTTTTGTTTTGAAGCTGGTATGTAAACTTGAGTAACTGTGGGATGACCGGTTTTATCACGTATCTTTCGGCTTATGGTGTGTCTCCACTACCGGAGCTGTAGTGCGGTGGCTTGTTAATAGCGGTGAGGTGTTTGTCTCGGCCGTGTATCTCAAATGGCTGGACGCCATGTAATTTACGGCCTTTGTGTTGCGCCTTCTGATGTATATAAAGGTGCAGACCCTTGTCCCTCCACTTTAACTCCATAACCGCGATCCCATTAAACGTTAACCTTAATAGAACAATAAGGCAATAACTTGAATCCTTCTTTCAGTATCATTCCGATAGCCCACTCTTACAAAATTACACATTTTCCGATATCCAAGTCCATCGATTCACAGCGGGAAAAGCTTATCAAAGCTCCGTATTCTCACCAGAAACACAAGCAGCCACAACTGGCCAAAAGCAAATATCGACAAGTCCAGACACGATATCGCAGCACCATCTCCCCATCCTCCATTCACCCCGAGACATTTCTCCCCATCTCCGTGTGAAGCTTACGCATCTCTATGTTCAGCTTGTTTCAGCCCATTCTCAGCGTGGGGGTAGAATGGCAGACTCAAAGTACCAGAGACCTACTGTCGAGAATACTGCGGTGGCTGTTTGAATGCCTCTAACAACACTGCGCGGACCATTTGATCCCTGTCCTAGTCCCAACGCGCATTCATTCACGCACCATCCCCCGTAGTCCGTTGTGATAGCATTTGGCTGCGCTGGTATCTCTAGTTTCGGGCTGCCGCTGACACCAAGCCCTGGGTCCCTCCCACCAACCTCGACATGCTTGGTAGGCCATCATTCCTATTATCGGACCATTCTGTCGCTTGCGCTGTACTAACCGTTCACTATACGCCGAGTTTCCTCCGTTATCGACGTCATGAAATATACCGTCTCTGCTTTATACGAATGCATATCCTCACATGACACCGATCCTCTCTGACCAAACATCTACCCCGTGCCCGTGCATCCTCGAGGTCCTCAGATACAACACCGACGTCGAGTCCACCGACCCTCTCCCCTCATACGTCCTAATGGATCGTTCGATTGGCCCTTTGCTCGTCGTTCGACTGAATCACTTGTGATCGCCCGCTTGTTGCATTGCCTTCCATCCAGGACCCAATCTCCATCGTCCAACGCAATGCGTCCGTTGATATCGCGGCAGTGCTAGCAAATTCCACGGGAGCAAGGTTGAATGGCGTAGCCTTGTACTGAACTCCCTATCTAATGTCACTCCTTACTCTCGCCCGAAATACCAACGCACCCTCCACACTTTTAGAGCCGGGCCGTTATAGTCAGCGAAACAGCTGGCTTTTCTCTGTGGCACTCTACCCAGAGTGTCTCAAGCACGATCTTCCCACTGCGCGTAAAGAATGATGCATGAAGCTCAGAAAATACGTACTCTCAAGTGAAAATTAGCGTATCAATATATATGCAAGACGTGGTTTCCTAAAGAATTGCCTAGCTTCTAGACCAAGTGATCTATCCATCCACCTCACGCCTCTTCCGGCAGGGTTTATTCGCTCCATATCCCTCGCCACCTTCTGAGTTCTCTAACATCGGTAGAAACAGAAAATGTACCACGCTTTATCCTCGTTCTTAATTCGTGATACTCCACTCTTAGTCTTTGTAATTCCTCGACACCCAAAACTTGCCTATAGGGTTAGCTTCCAAGTGAGCGATGGGTCTCTGGACGATGCCAGCGGATTACTCTATGGCAATCATGTTTGTCCTAAGCCGTCGGACAATCCTGGGCCCAGCGCGCCTCTGTGGTCAACCTCATACCAATCATACTCTTCCCACATTTCCATCCATTGCAGCTGACCCGCGGTCCAACCATGGCTCTGTCATCACCCACAGAATCCGCTGGCTGGCGCCGCGCAGAGTGACGTCGAGTAATAGTAGCAGCCGGAAAGCCATACCGATGCGATTTGTGGTGTTGGCCCCAATTCTTCTAATCCCTGGCGCAATAAGTCCTCCAGCGAGGCTGATGACAGGGAGAATGCAGTGGCTATTTACCTCAATCTCCCTTCGTCCCAGCCTTCCAGCGATAAGACTTCTGTGACGTAGTCGACTGTACACTTCATCGCGTATGCGGTGTCTTTTAATATGCCTTCTTTTCGAAACATACCACAAACTCTGCAATTTGGTCTTTGTCCGATCACTCTTTCCTCAAATGTGGTTTTATTTAAACCTCCTTTTGTTCGAATAGTATTTATTCATGCGTCCTTTGTAGAGGTACCCTTTTTCTAAATGGCCTTTGTCTAAGGATCTTGCTTTCAGGCTTCTTACGCCTAAGTAGAAGGACAAAGAGAAAGTTCATTAGCAACCACCAGGCATGGAGGTGATGGACCATATTATTCTGAATGTAAAAACCAGTGAATCTCTTATCCAAGTGACCGAAATATATCATCCTCTATATTAATATCTATCGACTGTGAACCTATACCGCTATATTGAAGACAAAGAGTATCAGAATTCAACATGGCCACTCCTACGCGTACTCTGTGCTTCAACTTGATTCTCAATAATTCCTAGTATAGCAAGCACCCAAAAGACCTATAGCCTCTTACCAGCCTGAATCTGAATCCCGGTAGGGAATGGGGCCGCCAATATATTTTTGCCTATTATGTGATGAATATTAATCCTTTGAAACCATGGAATTATCTACCCGCACAGCTGATCTGAGTTTGGGAAAGATCTGGACATTACTGTAGGACAACCAGGCTCAGGACCCGAATGATGCCCCAGTAAAGGTCACCGGGCCTGGATCAAACCCACAACGCCAGCCACGCCCCAAGCGAAGGATGTCCAACCCAGTGCGGGAACGACCGACCATAAGAATGGACAACGAGTTGGTTGCGGCGGTGGATGATGGCGGCCTCTGCGTGCGAGTCACCGAGTCGAAAGCCAAAGTGATGAAATTCTCGTGTTGCTTGAAGCTAACAGGCGACTGCAGGTGGCTAGTAAAGTACCCACTGTACCAGATCGTGTCTTGGCGCAGATAATCTGTGAAGCGATCGCCGCACGGGCAACCGGGCTTGCACGGTGACCACGTATTCATCACCAATGCCAAGCAGCACTATATGTGAGTTTTCCAGTTCACGATTACTGAGGAACAGCTCGGTGAGATTAAGGCTAAGAAGACGCCGACAAAACACTGGAAGTTGCATCAACGCGCTGGTATAATCTGAACGATGCTCCTGGCAGAAAGCTTATTAAGGAGAGCATCTTTCACTTAGTCAGTTATGTCCTTTATCAGTTATGGATACACGGGCGCTGGCAAGTCCTTTTTGTGCCTGGATGTTTTTGTTGGCAATGGAGTTCTGGTTAGGTTTCAGAATACATAGGTTTTGGGATATAATCATAAAGGTGTTCTCTGTGTCCTGGGTTTAATTGTGATTATAAGAGACTAAATACCCTATGCCTCGAGAATAGCGTCTAGTATTAAACAAGAGATATAAAGCAACTTAAAGCCGCCGTGGAATTATGTCATCTTCCTGTTCTAAAACGCAGTCAAGAATATCCTCAACTGCCAAGTACTAACATTCAATACGTGCCAAGAATAGCAGACAGTGAAAATCAACGGGACCGTATAATTTCAGGAAAACGGACACATCTTGTTGCTAAACGCCCAAGGCAGTCGAGTTCAACAAGGGTGAAGACGGACAAGAACAATGAGAAAGAGGTGGTAAATCAACTTTCGAGCGTCTGCTTCGCCCTTCATATCAATGGTGCGTAGTTAGGAAGTGGGAAAGGAGACAGGTGGGAGACCGTGAAGGAGTAGAAGAGAGGACTGTACAGCCGAGAGGATGTGGTGCTTATACATGATAAGCCGATGACTATAGGCAGAAAGAGGAGTATATCTAGAGATACCATGGTTCGTGTAGGTTACCAGGGGTGTTGTTAGTCATCTGGCGCATCTACAAGTCAGATCAGAATATGATCAAGCTTACTACTGTGGCCACGGGAGCTACCACTGTCTCATTAGCAGTAGGGTTCGTTTCACATTTGTTCTCATTAGATCGGTAGTCCACTCCACCTGTCCTTCATGGCCAGAACGGATGGACAGTGGCATTATCATAGATGTAAATGTATGGCCAGTTCCGAGTTTTTAATCAACTTTCGAGAGTCAGTGGTGATAAAGGTACTGGATAAGACGGTATTATTCTTTAGGCAGGATACGATAAACGTTCGTACATATGCACGAGATATCTCTCATGGGTTAAGTGACTAATACAAGTACTGCATGCTATATCATCTAGTACTCTGGTACACAAGCCAAGCTTCCCGAGGATCAACACTGTCAAACAACAACATAAGTAAAAGAGCATCGCCCTCGTTAATAACCGCGAGATCGCCACTCGACGGCTTGTAACTTAATGGTTCTATGAATTACCTTGATCCTTTCACTGTAATGGAAGTATGTCCGGAGCATAAGATACCACACTGCCTCTCATAGTGAGAGGACTAAATAGGTCGTAATATCAACGCACTTATCTAGTACAAGCCACAGATTCCGTTGGAAGTGAATCCCTTGATAGAGGAAAAGTGTAGAATGTTCCTATAGACAACTGGATCAGTACAATTCTCGCGACACAACAAAAAGCTTCCGCATAAGGAATCATACATCCACAAGGACACATCGCCGGAGTCACTCTGGTTATAGATATTAAGACCAGATATATTTCAAAACCTTATCGTAGAGAAGAGGTTAAATAATAGCCGACTACTAGTGGATACTGTCGTTGCTGTGGTTTAATTGAGGTTGCTTGTGCAAATATGGCCTGGGGTCTCTAGAATATTAATAGTTCTTTTTAGTTTAAGGATAATTCTTAGGATAACTACTCTTATGGTAGTTGATTGGCAGAGTTATTACCAGGATGTCAATATCACAGCAAACTAAAACTGAATATAGCCACGGGTAACGATGTAGAAACAAGAACTGCGGGTTAGCAACAGCACAGAGAATAATCATCATACGCAAATATTATCAGAGTCTCGTCCTGCTCCCACTCGACAATATCATCAGGGCAGATATCAGCTACATAGTCTTTCTTCTCCCATATCGCCTCACTCTCAGAGTAGCCGTTCCATTGTATCTTATTCCCCGTCTTGCGTTTATCCAGAATCTTCAAAACGTGACACAGACGCACCTTGGTCACGTGGCATTATCCGCCGGCTTCTTCCCAGAATTCAAGGACCAGGGCCTCATCCAGATCTTGCACGAAGAATTTAGACAAGGTTGCAGAAGCAAACTGATCGAAGCCGAGTTTCGCCATTTGACTGTAAAGGTGATGTGATTGGCCACGAGGTCGACACCATAGTGGGATATGAATCTGATTTCGCATCTGCAAAGCCTGTGTATAAAATGTTAGTGATGCTTAAATGAGGGAGGCAATGTCAATGGGCCATGGAGCAATACATCTTGATTGTGGAAGTTATGTTAATGTATGGTAGAACCGTGTGTTTGAATCGCTGGGAAGATGAAGTTGGGGTCGAGAGTTGTTGGATGAAAGGTGGATGATAATCATGACCCATGGAATGACATTACTTATGCTTCCCATGCCGACTTTCATGAAACATATCGAAAGGACTAACAACGTGATGAAAATGATATATCGAAAGAGACGAATGTAGGGAAGACGGTTAAGACCAGGGACAGACATGCCGCCTACTTTCAGAAGCCAAAGTGCCTGGATCTGATATCTATGCGTGTAGGTGGTATTGGCACAGACGTCGATTGTTCTTGCTGTGAGCCCTGCATGTTCATTACTTGCCGAGCTACTTAGCTGAAAACCTGATAGAATGCTATCCTGCTTTGTCAACGGTTAGAGCCCACATCCGTGGCGTCGGTAGCTGCCAGTTTGACAGCTGGGTGAATGGCAATAGGAAAACGTGGCGCCGTCACAGTGTTTTATGCAGGGCCCAGACAGGTCTGTATCTCTGGGCGGGGCAGAATGAAGTATGGAAGCCACTCTCTCCATTGCTTGGGATATCGTTATCTCATTTATATAGGTGGCTTCTGCCAATGTACCGGAATGCCCTCATACCAGAGATTATTTACTCAAGACTACCTCACGGTTGTTGTGACTGATACGAGATTTACAACCACCGAATCAGTAAATATTCCAATTCTATACATGGGTAAGTGGCTGCTCTCTTGCTATTGTGTATTGTGCAGGTAACGCCGCTACCCTTGACAAATGGGTGACGGGGCCAGCGCGTTTCTTCTGGTTGGCTGGACTAGTGAGGCATTTCTTATCAAGCAAGCCACGACGGCCTCTCAGCAGCTGCCTGTGTCTTGGGAGTAAGAACGGTAGGTTCGCTGCAGCGTCGTAGCAGTTTATGCTTCCTGTGTGTGAAGTTAGGTATGATGTCTCTCAAGTGGCTTCCAGTAGACAGCACAGACCATTGCCACAGATCAGAAGATAGAGTTCTGTATTAGACGACGTGGGTACACTCTGTAGCTGTCTCCTCTTGTGTAACATAGCATGAATAACGGACAGCTTTACTGACGACATTCCGGGGTCTTGCTTGTTTTCGGGATGGCAAGAGCTCTGGGGTTATTTGTTTTTCCTGTGGAGACGTATCTACTTGTCTCAGATGGCCTCATGTTCTTAACCGCGACGCTCCGGGGGCTGGGTTGAAACTGTGCTGGCCCTGGTGAGTCGCAGGAGGGAGCATGATGAGACGTCAATCGTTCAAAGAGTGCAGACCATCATTTGGGCATTTCACTATCAGGACATGCAGCTGCCGATGTCCATGGATGACATCACTGACATGACATGGGCAGAGGCTGGAGCTAGTGTTTAATGAATAACGGTCACCTGCACATCCCAGTCATGTCGGGTCTACAAGGATTGTACCATCCTTCAATCATCGCAGTGTTAACAGCACGGCTGAATGGCACTATGCGCACAGTTTCCCTCAAGCAACACACAGTCCTGCAGTCTGATCAGCACCTAAGTTGGCGGCGTCCCAGGTCGCTTTTTTTTTTTTTTTTGGCGTTATTTAGAGCACAAAAGCGTATTGGTGCCACTGCCAACTTTGAGCCACACGTGAACATCGTGACCTGAGGCGAGGGGTTATCGACGGATTTTGCTTCTTCTATCTTCACGTAGTCTGTAAATGCGTTTCTGCATGAACCTCAACTGGAAAGGTTTCGGGCAACACAGCCATGCAATCCGGCACTCTAAGTTAATATACGCGACAAAGAAGCTCCCAGCCACACTCACTGATGCACGAGAAGTAGACACTATAATGAGTGGCATAAACCCAACAGTTCATCTAGATTTTTATTATTATTCTAGACCAGTGAATGGCCACCTGTACTTGCTGGCACCATTTGAGGAGAGTCAGGGAGTGGTGGGTTTATGTACTATAGTGAAATCAGTGAATTTGGAGAAATTATCGCATGAGATGTGTCGCTGAGCCAGAGCCAGAACCAACAACCAGGTGTCTCAATTGATAGAAAACACCAACACTCTTGGTCAGATTGATTAAAATTCACGCAATTACAAATCAGAGGACTTAGAGTTATACTCAACTTTTCTTTGTCTTCTCCTGTTTAGATTATTAACCTTTTGTCTGATGTCGCTATTTGTCCAAGTCTGAATTGAGTATTTCCCCAATTCGGCTAGCACCAGCCCGTTTCCCCGTCAACACGCTTATCTTATCTGCTCAAAATAACCGTTCCTCTGATTACTCTAGAATCTTCATTTACACCATGTGCGCCATCAGCTCCAAGAGCCACATATCGCCAATTCATCCCATGAGCACCTACGCCTCTGAGCTGTCCGACTACATCGACGGTTGGCTCAGCACCTTCATCGCCGAAAAGTCGTGCGGCCAAAAACGCGACGCGCCCAGACTCCACTGCAACGGCATGCCGACGCCGCCGTCTTCAGAGCCCGGTACGTCAACCACGCCAGGCAGACGGCGCTCGCCCAAGAGGGCGAGACAGGATGTCACCCCCGAAGCCGCCCAGGATAGCCCCTTTGACGACCAGACTCCGACGGGTCCGCCACGAACATTGCACATATAGACCGTTGATTTGATCTCTGCGCCTCCTTATATCGTTACACTCGAGCCTCACCAGAAAAAAGCTCTGTCGTACTCTGTTAGTCTAACCCATGCCTTACGGACAGACGCTCAACACTAGGTGATGATACGGTACGCACCAAAAGTTGACGTCTGATGAGTCTCGTTTTGTGGGTGCTGGACTGTGCATCTCCCCTTGCCTTCGTGTCGCGATGTGAGCATGTCGCCACGTCTGCGCGTAGACGTACTGAATTGAAGCCGTACTTCGCATCCGAAAGAAGCATCGGACCCGACCTGATCCAAGTAACCACATTCTTTCATACTCTCCAAGTATTAGGAACTATATATCGAAACTGCATTTCATCCACTTTCCTTGGCCTTGCCTGCCGCGGACATCCAACAAGTATTGCTGAATCCGATGACGCGAACGTCAAGTAACAACAATTGCCTTGTTGAGTATATATTAGTGTCCGTACCAGATCAGTCAGTATCGTTGAGAATGGCATGTCCAAGCGTGTCACCGTGCTCCGGGGCCGTAATGCTGTCAACCAGCTTTGGATGCCACAGAAACACTGACTTTAATAACATCCGCATAACACGAGAAAGGCTTGTTGATTTGCATACAGCGACATTGCTGAGCTTCATGATATGTCAATCAAACCGGGCATTGCGACTATTAACCTACTCAACATCGCCGAATGAGACAAGACTGGTTCCTTCCAAGACATTGCCCGGAGCGACATATATGGCCACAAAAGCAGGACCGTCGCGATACGCCACAAAGGAGCATGATATCCGTCGTCAGTATGCTTTTGTACCGTGGAATTCTCGTAAAAAACATGCTTGCAACACGCTGCATTTGCAGATGCTTCACTACAATATAATAAGTCAACACTAAAAAGAAGTTGAAAACCATGACAAAGCCAGCGTTGTGAGTCTTGCTTCTACTTTATGGCTTTGCCATTTGCTTCACCTAATCGATTTGGCAGTAGCTTTAACATCAAACCTAATTAATGATCGGTACCGAGTTGTGTATAAAGGCTGGAATTGACCAAGAGGTTCTCCGATGTAGGTTGAAAACTAGTGACAATAGCCCAGTTTCAACACAAATGGGGGACATCATCGGGATAAGTGGCAGTGCGTTAGATTCCATTGCCTATGTGACGTCTTACCACACTTCAACCTTATACGGTTAGGCCAGAAGCAGAGGTAAGAGCGCCAGCAGTTTTGCGAAAGACGTAATTGTTCTTAAAACTCGCTCTTGATGTGTTCAAGAAGGGCTCTGGCAGATCAACACAAACAGACTGGGGCAGCGTTAATAGTACCATTATTGTAGCCCGTCCGGCTCGGTTCAGAGCACTATGAACAGTGTCACAGAGAGAACCTCTCACCCAACTAAAGGAAAAGTATTCATTGATGGTCATGATATCAGCACCGAATGTCAAGTGGTTGCGAAAGCAAATAGTTACGAAGACAAGTCCACTTCTTGAATGATGGAATTTACACATAATGAACCATCCGACTCAGAATGATTCACCCGGGACACTCATCTCACCCTCTCATCACATCAAAACTCGAATGAAGATGACCACAGCCACTGAACATGCAAGTCTCTGCCGGCACCCTTATGGTTGAGACCCCTCGCGGTCGGAATACCAGCTCAAAAAAGCTCAACCTGGGTGGAAAGAGCCTTCTATCTCACCTGAAATATCCATATTGTAATCTTTCCTCACAAAGCTTTGATCTCCGCTGACCTCGCCGGTCGCACGGAAAGTCTCGATCAGCCACTCAAAGGGTTGGCGTTCTTCCTGGCGTATTGACGGTTCCAAACTTGACAGACACTCTCTCTCCACCATTTGGAAGTGTAAAAGTTTGTGATAACATTCTATTGCTTGATAAATTTGAAGTGGTGATGTGCCCCATCACACCAGTGAAATTTGCGATCAGCCACTCTCAAGGTTGGACGCCTTCTCGGTGGATTGACAGTAACATGCTTTGCGGGTACTCTATTTCAAATGTGCAGAACCCTATTGAGCTGTAAGAACTTCAACTTGTGTAGTAGATTCTGATGTGGTGGTGTCCCAGCTCGATCTGATCCAGTGCGGGTTTTCGCCATCAGCCACTCAAAGCTTTCAAGACCTTCTAGATGGATTGACAACTCAGACTTCACAGATACTCCCTCTGGGCTTTTTACGGTCGATTTGGATGATAGGACTATTCCCTTTCCTAATAAGATTTGATGTGGTGATATGCCGGCTCGATCTGTCCCTCAGCAAATTCGGCCATCAGCCACAGAGATTCCAAGGCCTTCAGATGAATTAATAGCTCCACACTTCTCATAAATTCATTAATAACTGATCTTAGCCAGATTAGGCAGTCAAGTTATTGTCGTGACTAACAAAATTCGTTGTGGTGGTATGCCGGCCCGATCGACACACGACCAAATAGCGGACCAGCCAGTGGGAGAGTTGGCGACCTTCGCGGCGGAATTACCTCGACCAGCTTTCATAACACTCTCGATTAGCTGTTCTGAAGCTACTGTGGTAGTCAAAATAGTCACTTGCCTATTTAGACTTGGTAGTGTGATGATGTGTCGGCTCGATCTTCCACAAGACCAAATTCCAGACGGGGCACTCGAAGGATTGAGAACCCTCCCGACCGAGGTATGTTCTCAAACCTCGCACACAGCCTCAAGTGATCAATTAGAGCATGTTTGAGAAGACAGATGAGTCGATTGCTAATCCAGGTTCTGCAAGGTGTTGTATCAGGTCGATCTTCCACAACACCAAATTTCTAACCGGGCACTCAAAGGGTTGAGAGTCTTCCCGATAGAAATACGTCACCACACTCCGCATACAGCCTCAAGTTGCCCTTCTAAGCCTGATTGAGGAGTTTAAAGAGTCGCTTGTCTCATCAGGCTTGGCATGGCGATGCGCCGGCTCGACACCTCCCACCACCGAGCGTTCTCGCCAGCTACTCAAAGAGTCGACAGCCTTCCCGTCGGAGATATCTCACCAAACTTCGCACACAGTCTTGAATGATCAATTAGAGCCCATCAGAATAGTCGCAAGAATCGCTTGCCCAATCAGTTCCGGCACGGTGTCGTACCGGCTCAAATAGTTCCGCCACCCAGACGCGGGACAGACACTCCCTTTTTTGAAGGCTTTCCCGGCTATCAATTAGTTTGAAATTATACCAGCATACTCAATGGGCTATTTGAGGACTGGAACCTCGATGATACTTACCCCTTGTCGCACCGGATTTGACTGTGGGGCGTGCCGTACCGACTCGTTACGCTTCACCACGACCACGCCGGTCGCTTACATCGGTTACATACCTTCCCAGTCTCCCACCATAACGAAACTGTATCAGCCTCTTATTCCCTGTGCTGCTAGTTATATTCACCAATAAAATAAATGCTTTATCGCATCTAGTCTGACAATTTGGTGGTGTGCCGGCTCGATGCCACCAATGATGGAGGGGGGCAGACACTCCTTCTGTTGAGCATGCTCTCGATCCGCAGCCAGTGCCATACTACAAATACATACTGATTCAACCTTTCTCAGGCTTTATCGCTAAGAGAAGCAGCTTCTCATCTCGTAATATTTGTAATCGTGGGGCGCGGGGCCGATGCGCTCCTCTATGGTGAAGCCGGCCGAACACTCAAACGGTTGACCACCTTTCTGGCCAACAGCCGGCACCAAACTACACTGGCATACTTATGACACCATTTAAAGTCACTTTGAGGGTAGAAGAAATTGTTCCATTATTGAATTTGACACTGTGGGGTGCCGGCTCGATGTCATCCATCGCGTAGTAGTTGGCCGGACACACCACCTTTTAACCACCTTCCCGGCCCACCACAACCACCAAAAGAGACAAGGATCTACTTTGGTGTGTCAAAGACGGGAAAAGTCTTGTTCACAAGCTTTCTCCATATAAAATCTCTCACGGTGATGTCCCCGATCGAGTTGCAATGCCGCGAAAGTGTCGGCTGGACACTCAACATTTCGAGCACCTAAAGGCCTGCCACAGTGGCCAATCTATGCTCCGTAGCGTTAATCATGAGTTCCAGTTCTGTAGGCCTCCCATCATGAAGTTTTGTCATTGAATTTGTCACGGTGATGCCCCGGCTCAAGGCACAGAAACGCTAAAAAAGCTCCACCGGCCCATCAGCTTTTTCAAGGTCTTCCCATCTCACTGCCGTTATCAAACTATACGACATACCTCTCCTAAACTATCACATCCTCAGGTACTGTTCTCCAGGAACATTACCATGTAAAGTTTATTACGGCGATGTTCGGGCTCCACGAGGGAAAACCGCTATAAAGTCGGCCCGACACTCAGAGATTTGAGCATGTTCCTGGCTTCCAATGGACTTCTAACTATCAAACCGACTTCCAATTGACTGCAGTAGTCCTGAACCGTAGTTTAACTGATAATTTGTCGTACAAACTCTATGGTGGTGATGTCCAGGCTCGCGACGTGGAACCGGCAAAGGTTCGCGCTGGACACTTATCGAGTCAGTTACCTTCCCGGTATCCGAACCACACTAAACTAAGCAAGCGACTCTCGGTCAAATACTTAGACCACGTCTTGGAGTAAAAGCCAGCTGTTGTCACACAAAGTCTGCCGCGATGTTGTCCTGGCTGGAGGTGTGAAACCTCCGGAGGTCGGCCGAACACTCGACGGTTGACCACCTTAACGACTTCCAAACAGCACCAGGCTACTATACGAGCTTCTAATATCTTATTACAATCATTCTCTGTTGCAATATTAAAGACTTATCACCTAGAATCTGCCGCAGCGATGTCCTGGCTCGTCGGCACCCTCTTCGAGAGGGCACACCCTTTCTCTGAACCAAGAGCTTCAAGCACGTTTCTTATGCCTTTTAATTGCTTTAACTATCAATTTGAACTTGTGATGCAAGTTTCGGACAGTTATCTTGCCGCTTGGTTGAGTTGGCCCATGTGTTGACATTGACACTTCACAAGGTAAGTATCAGCCGACCCCCCTCCAACACCTTCAAATGAAGGCGCCTAGGGCCAAGATTACCCCCGCTGGTTCTAATTGAGTATTTGAACAATCTTATTTAGACTTGGGTTGGATACGAAGTTGATGTTCTGAAAACCGTTGTGCCGGCTTGTCACAACTCAAAACCCCAGGGTGAATGTCGGCCACTCCAGCACAACTCCTTCGAATCGAGGCAGCTAAAGCCCAAACTACATATACTACTTCAAATTGATTAAATAAATAATTTTCAATAGTTTCAAACCGCATCCTAAGCTCATGTTCTGAAAACTGTTGTCCCCGCTCGTCTACCCCTGACTTCCCAAGGTCGATATCAGTCACTCACGAACAGCTCCTTCAATTGAAGAGCGCTGGAGCTAAGACTCCGCACACTAGATCATTTTTACCATTCAGGTAACTACAAGTAGTTCTAAGCTATATACCTAGATCAGTCTCTGAAATGTGTTGTGCCCTCTCGTCTTCACATAGTTGGGAGGGCAAAAGTGAAGACTCAGGTTAGGCCCTTTAGACAGCAAAGCCAATGCCAAAATGTACCCCGACTGTCGTTCTGAAAGCAATTAACTCACGTAGAAACACTTATAATATGCCTCGGTTGTAAGCTCCTTTAGCACCCCCTAATACTGACACACAATAGAGCCCTCTACCAAACTGCATGGCTTCACCACACACTCACAAAACCACAACAGATCAATTATTTGCATGCCAAAATCACTTTGGCCGTCTTAGATTGAATGAAGAAGTAAGTATAGGTTTATATAACCGCAAAAAAAGAAAAGAAAGCCCAGGGCACCCGATCTCCACACACACAAAAAGACAAGTCAACTCCATAGTACCACCACCACAACACCGCCAGTCTTTCCACCACACAAGCAAACTAGTTCTCCAATATAGAAATAATTCCACCCACCCTCTCGTCACCCAAAGCAGCCAATCCCACCTCACCCGTCTCCGCCACTGTGATCAGAGCTTGTAAACTCTTGATGGCCAGAGGCCCGTTCTCAATGGCTGTTTCCAGCCCAGCCAACTCGTTCTCGGCATCTTGGAGTGCCTTTTCTACCTGATGATAGCGAGCCCAGACCTCGTTGCGCTTGTCTTGTGCCGCCGCTAATGCTTCCCGAGCTTGATCGAGCGCTTGCTCAAGGGTCGCAATTGCAGCAAGGTTTGCTTGCACGGCATGCTGGTGGTAGTCGGGCAGGTTGGCGTGCTGCCCCGAAATGGTCTCGTAGCTTTGGCGGATTGCGTAGTGTTCCGCACCTTGTCCTTCAAGCTCTCTGAGAGCAGCAGCGGCACCGACAACGGCTTTCTGGCTTGTGTTCTTGTCGTATTGAGCCATGGTGACTCGGGCTCGATCTTGGCGAGCTTGGAGCTCGGGCAGCAGCCGGCGATCGTTCTCGAGAGATTCTTCAGCCTTGCGCTTCTTGACACGGAAGGTCTCGATATACATGGCCACAATGGCCTCGGACTATGCAACGAAACAATGTCAGAAACGTGTCATTTTTGGCTCAATTGAAAGCGCATCAAATACTTACAGAAGCAGCAGGCTCTGGCTCAGTCTCTTGGTGATCTTGACGTTGGCGGCGGGGATGAAAGAGCTCTGGGAAAGGGTTCACCCGCTTTGCATTAGATGTAATTGTCTGCGCCATATATCGCTCATTGTCATCTGCTGGGATATCTGGTACCCGTGAATATGCGCGTCCTGAAAATGTCTTACTGAAATGGGAATGATTGACGGGAAGTGTACTAACCTTGGTGTGGTGGGAAGGGGGAGTCTGGGATGCCATTCTATGACAAAACACTCTCATCACCATCACCAGCAGTATCAGCATCAGCATTGGCCTCCGTAGTCGCGGAGAGTCTGTTGGAGCGCCGCCCAGCCCGTTGGTCGCTCAGCCAGCGACACGCGACATCGCAGTCTTTGGGCTCGAGGTGCCCCGAAGGGTCGCGCTTATTGATCTCGTCCAGGAGGTGCTCCATTGAGTCGTCCATCCTCTCCGAGTTTGTCGCATCGTGCACCAGTTTAGATAGCTTCTCCAGTGTAGTCTTGCCCCAGCGTTGGGGGCTCTTGTCGCCGAGCAATTGGTGTGGCCAAAAGCCACACTTTCGATGGATGCGCCGGATGATGTTTTTGATGTCGGGGGAGGGTTGCTGGTAGTGCTCAGGGATGTCTGAGGCATGCGACTCGACGGAAGACATGGCGGTGATATGTGTTCGGGGATGTATCGATTACGGGAGGCGAGCGACGAGAGAAGACGACAGGCGAGTCTAAGAGTGAGTGCACTTTGTACGATGATGGAAGACAGCGGGAAATAAGAGGCCAAAGAGCAGAGACGACGGCGGCGATCAAATTGATGGAGCTGAAGAGTTCAAACAGAGTGACGCGTCTGGGAGCCAAGGTAAACAAAGAGCTGAAGCGTGTAAGTGGAAGTCACGATGTTGCGTGGAAGACACACTGAGGTCCTGCAGGTTGACTATGGGATCAGAACAGCAATAGACACAGGCGATGAAAATTGAATTGGACTTGAGGAACATGTCATTTATGCTCTATGGAAATACTATGTATTTTCGTAAATGCGTGCGACATCTCAAAGTTGCTTAATCTTGGCCCCTTTTCGTGAGTGTACGCACCGCATCACAGCGTGGACGGCTTCCCGTACGGCAAGAAAGGTGCTCAGGTTAACCGCCACAATAACCAGCTCACCACCAAACAGTACGGCTAATAATGAATGGAACGTATGCGACAATGTCGGAGTCGAAAAAGAAGGGCTACCCATCATGTTCCGTTGATGCGACACGACTGTTGGTGGTGTTGAGATTGTGTGGGAATCTGTAGGACAGTTGAATGTCTAGGTTGACGACCAACACAATCGATTCGGCTTTCAATGAAACGGAATAATACTCGCGTTACTAACGCGACATTGTCTGTGGTTTATTTCATCTGATGCGACATCTCCTTGCTGTTCTTTCGCCCTTGAGGGTGGTTGCCTCATGAGATGAGTCTGATGTCTGTAGAACAAACCAGACTGTGGCACTCCGGTTTTCAACCGAATTCTGGATTCTGACTAGAAAGAATACACAAGATTGACCACTATGCTTAAGCGACACGGTTCAATTTAAGTTATATTTGACTAGTCTTATTTATGGTGTAGCCGCAGAATCTGTTGTGTCACGCAAAGAGTACAGATCTCCACAGTTATGGTACAACCTCCTCCCCTGCACTTCCACAGTTCAGCTTCACCTCGATCCATTTATTAAGACAGAACTGCGGCAGAACAACCAGGAAGTAATTGGGCAAATGTACTTCAAATACGTTATGACTCACTGTTTCTTTGCTTAACCGGGCGTTGTCTTTTGTTGATGCATTCATCAAGACTTTGGCGCCGTGGGTTACCTCCAGCCTGTTGGGTTTTCGCTTTGGTGGGATGGTTCTCAGCAATCCAGGAAAGGCCATTAACGAAGAGGTATAAAAACATATACATTCGAAAGGCCTATATCCCCTGTAGAAACGGTTTAGCAGCGAGACCCCCCAAGCTTAACCAGAACTTAAGATATCCCTGCTTGAAACTAATAGACATTCATTCTGGTCTGGAATATGTATTTAGTCCGTCGGGCGAGATCTTAAGACTTCTCCTCATGTAAAGCGAAAAGCGCTTTCGAATAAGCCAAGAACATCGACTTGTTTCACGGTGCGTTTCGGAGATATTGACGTTGGCGTTGTTGGATGGTGTTGGACCCCTGTGGTTTTAGTGGACTCGGCACCAGCGTGTGGGACCTTCATGCACGTACCGATAGGCGAGATTATCTAACCATACAGGCGAAAAGGAAATACATTTGAGCATACGCTTACTCTGTACTTGAACCTTTATTTAAATTGCTTTGCATGATGTTGAACCAGTCACGGGCATTGTTTGTTGTGATCTCGCATGGAACTGTGATATGGTGTGTGGCGGGTCTGCTTCCAAGCCACAACACAAGGGCGGTGCCTTCGGTACGTACATGGCGACCAAAACTACGGCACTGGTGATCACAATCCAGGCCAGCGGTGATCATACCGTATCGACTCAGTAGATTGGGTAGTGCGCGTGGATCCCTTTTAGCGCAATCTAGCCCAATTAGGCAGGTCATACGATGCGGCTCTTCCCCACATATATTAAAGTGATAATACCGAAAATCATCGGCGCGGGTTATATTTATTCCACCTCTTTCCCCTGCGTTCAGGCTTATAAAAACACCTTCTTCCTTGCCTCAAGACATTATCAACAGGCTGCCGACCTCTTATTTTAACCCAGCCGTGATGGGCGCCTTTAAATGTAAGGGAAATCCCGATATCCTTACCTGGCGTGGAGGGAAGCCGGTATTTAAGTTGGTAAGTCCGTCCGACCTTAAAGCACGCGTTAGTCTTAAAATCGTCGGTTATATCTGTTATAACCGCATTAATTATCGTAAAAACACTAAGCCTTCCCTTAATTATATATACAATATTAATAAATATAGCCTTAAAAGGCGAAGGTATTTTGGGGTAATTCCATTAAGAAATATATAAGTAATAAGAAATCCTAGGTGTGGGGAGGTAATATTAACGTTAAGTTTAAAATCCCCTACTAACTGTATGAGGGATAAAATAAAGGTGCCATGTATTAGCTTAGACCCATAGGCACTACCTAATTTACTGAGTTTATACGGTATAGTAATATCGTACTATTTTACTGTCACGTGTATGGTTCTCACACTGATTCTCCCGCAGTCCACACCAACACTTTTGCCCATAAGCACTAATCCCACAGCTAATCCCACAGCTAATCCCACAGCTAATCCCACAGCTAATCCCACAGCTAATCCCACAGCTAATCCCACAGTCAGTCCCACAGCTATTCACACAGCAATAATCACAGGCCTCAACCACAGCCTCAGTATCACAACCTCAATATAAGAGCGAAAGCACTAAGCATTTCATAATGACAATACTTCAACAGGAAACAGACTATCTTGGGGCCTCAGTATCTCCTTATGCAAGCTGTGCTCTTTGTACCAGGAGTCACACAAGACAGAACGAACTGTACAATACATTAACATTTCATATTCCGAGAAACAACGTCATTTTTGCCGCAGGCTGTCGCTGTTAATACGTGGAAACCTGCGCTGGTGACGGCCGTAGCTGGACGTGATGGGACTGTCGAGTGAGGCTGCTGGCGATGGTGAATGCGCGTGTGGTGGTAATGCCTCTGGAGGTTTGGCGCCGAGTGCAGGTAATTCCGGTTTAGCCATATCTGGTGACCTGCTAATCCCACAGTGGAGATGATCGCCTATTCTCCACCATTAAGGCTGAAGTCTGACCGTTGCGACGCTACGACGTGGGGATCTACACACCCAAAAAGTCAAAAGCCTCTATCATGAGATACCTGCAATACCCTTATTTCATTCATTCCCTTAAAAGAAGAACATCTTTGGTGCATTTTGTGGTGCCTTTTGCTTCACTGCCAGACTCGTTACGTCATGGTCACGCCCAGCGCGTACGGCTGCCTGAGGAACAAGGCCTGTGTTGGCGGTTGCCTTGGGCGTGAGAAAAGCAAACCCGTCTCTGCTCTCTCTGCGCCATCGCCACAACACGCTCTCCTCGTTACGCGCCCGCAGCAACTCTACTGCTCTTCAGCGATTACTTTCTTATTTCACTCACTTTTTCTGCACACGTCGACGTCTTCTTTTCCTCGCTACGACCATGGTCTCCCCGTCCACGCAAGAGCCATCTTCCGCTGCCCCCTCCTCCTCTGCCCCCGAGATGACAAGCCAAGAGATGACAAGCCAAGAGATCGCCGTCGCCCTGGGCCACGATTCCGAAACCATCAAGAACGTCACACGCCTTGGTCGCTGTGCTCGCCGTATCCGCAACGCGACAGGTGCCTGGCCCTGGGTGTGGCTGGCCGATTGCCTCCCCACTGGCTGGAGCTTCTCCATCCTCGAGAATCTAGGCGCCATCATGAAGCACCCCAACCTCGATGAGGTCAAAACGTACATCTACGACGAGGCACTAAAGCGAGACCACGACAACCCCCATCTCAAACTCTCCGACATCAAGGCCGCCCGACGCCAGTTCGCCCCCGACGCCAACAGCCAGGCTGGTGAGGAGGACGTCATCATGGACGACATCGAGGAGCCAATCACTGCGGAAGATAGTGACTCTATTACGGCCGCGGTAGAAGCTGCGCTCGGGATGATCAAGGCCGCCAAGACTCCCGCTGCTGGTGCCAAGCGTCCTCGCAAAAGCACCAGGTCTCTGATTGAGTTTGGGTCAGATGACGAGATTGAAGACGACGATACTATCGCCCACGGCAGCAGGACTGTGAGTAGAGAATTAATGTCGCTGGTCTCTACTGACATTTCCAGCGTCGCACCCGCGCCCGAACCAGTCGTTCCCTTTCCACCAAGCCCTCCTCTCCCGTCCACCTTCTCTTCAAGACTGCCCCAGCCAAGCGTGCAACCACAGAATCGCCTGCGATGTGTCCCAAAACTTCATCTCCTGTCTCCACACCCTCTGCCATCCAGCACACGCTCCAGATCATTGGCACAGCCAGCGCCGCCGTCGAGAACAAGCTTGTCTTCACCACCATCTCTGTCTCCGTCGCCCGCACCGAGATTGCCGACCACCAGCGCCGCCTTGACGTGCTGCTCGAGTCCGTCAAGGCCGACACCACCGAGATCCTCGTCGCCAGTCTTGAAGAAGTCAAGTCTGCGCAGGAGTCTGTCGAGAAGGGCTTTGCGGCATTCGAAGCCAACGTCGCCAGCATGTTCATGGACGAGGACATGATAGAGCAAAACCGCAAGCGCTACAAGGAGAAGGTGGCCGAATGCAAGCGCAAGATCCATGACATCGGGGAACAGGTCAGGATTGAGCAGGACGCCCACGCCAAGCGCGAGAAGGACCTGGCCCAGGTGAAGCTCAAGACCGAGCAGCGCCAGAGCCAGATGGGTCAGATGGAGCGCGACAGCAACAGATTCGAACTCGAGAAGCGATTCTGGAGCACGATCGAGGCCATGGTGTCGCTGGGTCCCAAGCGCATGGATCACCTACGCACTCTCCTCGCCCGCAAGCACGTCTCGCTGGACAGGGTGCTCTCGTCCGCCAAAGAGACTATTGGGATGGAAGAGGACGAGGATTCGAGAGAGAGTCTATGAACGGACGTTTGCGATAGCGCAGACATCGGCTTGAGCGATTAATATGAGTGTGGGACTTTGGGCGTTTGGACTGTTTGTAAAAAAGCGTGATACCCCGAGTGTGGAATGTTGGTGCGATTTGTGCATGGATACCAGGTTATACGATGGAATGAGCTACGGTAGCGGAATAATTCACTGTTAATTCTGCTGCATTTATTTAGTTATTTCCTGTGGTTGTCTTGTGCTTGAACATGTCCTCGTGAGAATGCTTGTCCTTGTGGTGATGCTGTGGGATTTGCGCTGTGGAAAGCGGAGTGACCCCGCAGTCATGATGTCTCCATGCCATAAAAATTAGCGCCCATAGGCTGTGGTGGGTAACACCCCGCCAAGCACCACATTGGGGATAATTGAACGAGGCGATCGATCCACTCAGGATAATTGGAATACTTTCTGAGTAGCGGTATTAACAGTTAGCCATCACGCGCTGGTCTATGGGCTATGTTGTTGACGTAGGACGTTTTGTAATTAATACCATGCGTGGTCAACGTATCTAGTGAAGTCCTTTTTCGAGGCCAACCAAACTGCACATCTGCATTGCGCGCCAAATAGCACGGACTGGAGACGAGTGTGGTAATCTTCGATGGAAAATTAAGAGAGTCAGAGCCAGCTGGATGAATCTGGTCAGAATGCAGCGACAGGTTGTCAACTGTTCTTCCAGTCATCGAAGTATAGACACAGTACTGGGTAGTAATCCACAGCCAAATGAGATGCACCTCAAGAAATCTCCCTATAACACAGTGCTTGATATAACCGCGCATCTTGAGATAGGTCCCTAAATTAATGCATGACCTTCAAAATGGGTTCCTATCTAGGAGTAGAAAATGCGTAATTGAAGTTTGCATGAAAGACTCGTTATATGTTGGCAAAGGTGTTTGGTGTGTGGGTTGAGACGGAAGAACTGAGCGGATATTTCGGCATTCACCACACAATTGGGACACAGGGCAACACATAAATACGAGATAAAATGGGAATTGAGGGTGATGGACTACAAGTAGAATGGTTTAATTCTATGGCAACACATTTTATACGCAGCCATGCGATCTGCTGGGTGGTTGTCCCACGGTCTGGTGTGGGCGATAACCCACCACAGAGGCTCCAGTCTCAGAACTACCCTGCAAAAGAAGGATTTTGGTTAGCGACTTGACCACCAAGAACAGACGAAACAATCCAACATTTCTGGTAGAGACCTCCCTGGAGATTAACGTAGAGTCAATAAGTAATTTATTTCAGTGGAATGGAAGCTTGAACTGAGCGCCTAAGTTGTGCGGAGGCGGGACCACTGCAACTTTAGTGGCAGGGTGGCGGCTGGTGGGACCATGGGGACTCTGGTTGGCAGTATTACCAACAATAAAGAATGGAACTCTTGGGTGTTTCTGGTATAGAATTGACTGGATACTGCGGACGGGTCAAGAGATGACTTCTTTAAAAGGATTTGGAGGTCATCCCAGTCAGTATGCTCAAGATGTGTGAAGCTGTTATCTCGCGTGAGTTAGTATTGGGTCTGCGGTCTTCGTTCTCGAAGCTCGATGTGCCTTCTCTTTGAGGTGTAGGCTCTACTATTCGGTCATTGTCGATAGCAACGCTATCATGCTTTCTCTGCGGTGGTACATCAGTTGAGTTGGTACTGTGGTACTGTGGCACTGTGGCACTATGGGACTATAAGATCGTGGGATCGTGGGATGCAGGCACACAAACAAGATGACCTTCTAAGGCAATAATAGTCTCTTTCCCAGCTTGGTCGCGCTAGTTGTATATCATCGTCGTCTTGTTCGGCGTCGTGCGCGGTGGTCATTTGGTTGGCGCCATGGCTCCGATGCGTAGGGCCTTGGAGATGCCAGGTATTTGGTGCATGGTTCTTTCGCAACATATTTTATTTAATGTAGCTCTGATCTACCGGTAGTCCAGTTCATCACATAGCGCGAAAGGAAGTTGACGTGGACTTGGCTGTCCAGAGGGGAAAGGATGGACAACCTAGGGTTGGTGGTTCACGGGCCACTGGCACTATGGGAGAAGCGCACACAAAAAGGTGGACTTGAGTTCGCAGGCTTGCAAGCAATTCTACCCGTGTTTTTGATGACAGCCTAGTCATTCATCGATTAAAGATCATGCGCATGTTGAGAAATTGCATTTTGTCCAAGGATTGGACTCTGCACCAAGCATCCCAAGCCGTGGGGCGATGGACCAATACGGAGGCGTGGTGAGTACATCACACCAGGGAGGACTCTTGTTCGCGCATTACTCCGCGATAAATAGCGCAATGTTGGGATGCATCCAGTAGAGAATTCTTTAAATGATACGCTGAAGTAGTGCAAATGCCTTTCCAAGAGGGTTGACATACTTGCACGGGGCGTCGAAAATTGAGGGTTCACAGGCCACTGCAGCGACACTGTGGAAGCTTCTCAGAGCCACGTACAAATGACGGCCAAGGTTTGGAGTCTCAACGACGAGAAAAAGCCGGCCCTACCAGTTAAAACCTCAAAATATAGCGCGAAAGTAAGTAGGAATGATGTAAATAGCATTTCAAGACGTCGTGGTGGCTCTACCAAGTGGTTAACTTTTGTAGCTTCAACGCCACAGTGGACGCTTGGCGCTTAACACTACAACGTTGCTGGAAAAGGAGGGTAAGGTTGGCCGACTGAACGTCGAAAAAAAGTCAACCTTACATGGGAATACCGTCAAAAAATACTAGGAGAGTAAGTAGATGCGATATAAATTGTATTCTGAGGCGATGTGGTTGCCCTACCTAGTGCCGCATTCGTGGTGAATTGGTTCTGTGGCACGCTTGGCTGAAAAGCCGTGCACAAAAGGCGGACTGAGCTTAATCCGCTCAACGTAGGAGAAGAGGGAAGTTTGAGAGAGATGATCCTCTAATAATGGGAAAAGACCCAGAAGACGGTGAACGAACGGCATTTGTGTAGGATGTAGAAGCTCTCCTGGAATCACATCTGTGGGCAATTGGTGCAGGCCAGCGACACAGCCGAGACCCAGCGCTCAACACCACAGAAAAGAAGAACGCGGGTTAGCCACTTTAAGGCTAGAAATAAACAATCTTAAAGAGAGAAAACTCTCAAATAATAACAGGAGAACAAGCGAGAACTGCGTAAATGGTATTTAAATAAGACGTAGGTGTCTGTCCCGGCATTACAATTGCTGATTAATTGAAGGCTACTACCCAACATACGATGCGACTTGGGGGAGCAGGTTGGCTGCCTAAATGCTCTAAAACAAGAAATGCGATGTCGGGGGACCCTGAATCAATTGCCAAATCTACAGTCGAAGGTGTAGTAAATATATTTTGAGCTGAGGTGGGAGCTCTACCCAACATCACATCACATTTATTGATGAACTGGTGCAGCTTCAGCGCTAGTGTGGAGACCAACCAACAGTCACAGCCAGGGCACATTGTGGGATCAGGTTGACATCTCTACCGCCCATAAGAAAGAATTCAGAGAAAGGTAATAAGGAAAATAATCGTGAAATTTAACGTGGAGGCCATGCTGATCGTATTTTAAGGAAGTGTGGAAGCTCCACCTAGTATCACTGTTGGTAAACTTGTCCTTCCGTACTACAGCAGTCTAACCTGGTAACCACCACAACGTGTGGGATCGGGCTGCCTGACTCAGCGCTGGTAGAAAAGGAATTTTAAGAGTTAAGATACGGGAGATATGAAGTGATTTTCGGGAGGGTTATGCTGATTGTATTTCGAGACAGTGTTGAGGCCCCTCCCGGAATCACAATTGTTGATTAATAGGTCACTACAGTTTCAGCGCTCTAGTCTGGAAGAGGTATCCTGCGCCAATTAGCCATCCAATCAATTAGCTTTCTGTGTCGCATATGTAGATAAGTTACTTTATTGTCTCCTTGTATCTTGCGAAAGGGTATCTATCGCTCCACCACATGGTAGCTGTGGTGTTTAATAACGCAGGTTCCGCAGGAGAACCATCACAAAAGTGATCGAAACGCATCGAAAATATAACGCATGACACTCATGCACGATAAAATAACCTTTCTGGGTCATAAATATGCTGCGTTGTGCGTGCACCCAGCGTTGAAGTCACTGGCTGTGGTAATTTCTATGCAAGTCAAGTCTGTGGAGTCACGAGCCAGGGTACATCAAACTGGGCACGAGGGTTAATCTTAATAATTACCTCGAAAGTTAATAAATTTCGGATAAATGATAACAAGAGACACTGAAATAAGTAGACCTCACTACTGTAGGACATTTGCTTGTTGCATTGCGCTTTATCCCAAGTTCAAACTTGGTGGTTGTAGTGGTTTCCCACGCTGTGGAAGTTAGCGGGGCCTGGAATCCCCATGATGGGCGGAATGTGGGATGAAGGTTGACTGGGGGAATCGCATTCAAATTGCATGCAATTCTGCTGCAAGACAGAGGTTATATTAGAGTATAATATTGCATTTAGTTGGGATTATTTTGCTGCAGCGTTGTGCCTTAACTCAGATTGGAAGTCGATGGTTGTGGTTATTTCTGGGGGTGCTGTGGGGTTGAGACATATAGTGCACCGAATGTGGAAGGCTGGCTGGCTGGAAGAACTACATTAAAAATAAATACAAATCTATTAAGTGATAATAAGCAGCATTAAAGTATCAGGATCTAACTAATTGGGATTATTTTACTGCGGCGTTATGCCTTAACCTAGGTTAGAAGTCGATGGTTGTGGTTACTTTTGGGGATGCTGTGGGGTTGAGATTCCCATCGTACACCGAATGTGGGAAGCTGGCTGGCTGGAAAAACCACCTTAAAAATAAATACGACACTATTGAGTGATAATAAGCAGTATTGAAGTATCAGGATACAACTAATTGGGATTATTTTGAGCTTGCGTTATGTCCTGTCCCATGGTGGAAGTGTGGTGATTTTATCGGCAAGTCTATGGGACTAAGATTCCCACGGTGCACCGAATGCGTCAGCACCACAAGCATTGCACAGACTCTGTGCTGTGTCGTCTAAGACCCACACTCGCCGGACTGAATAAAGGCACCATATCTCTCTATGCCTGAGGGCGATATGGCGCGAAGTGCCAATATGGGCCAGCCCGTGGTACTTGGTGGACGGGAACCTGACCCTGCACTTTACCAACCAGGCCTGACCGAGAGGCGCGTCCACTCACCTTTGCTTTACCCGCGCTTCCCTTCTGCTGTGACATGCCATCATCGATGAGCTGAGTGCTACTTCCATCACCAGCAACATCACATCACTCCCGGCCTCAACCCGTCTGTCACTTTTGGACCGTTCCATATTACACGTGGGGCGCTGATATGTACTGTATTATACTATGGTATTGTCTATCAGTTCAGCCCAGTTCAACAGGTCCGTAGTATGGACTCCTCGCAGCGAGATAGCTGGACTACGGCTGGCTGGGCGTACAGATAACGGCGCATGATACATCATATCTTGATTATATCGGATGGCATCGTCGGTCCTGGTGCTGGATCGCTTTGGACATGTCCATCCAGTATCCCAAGGCTATTTACAGACTTAAGAGAGCTCCTTAGGGTAGACACGCCAAAAATCACAGACTAACCTTCGTGCGGGACGCAGAGCTATAGGCTTCAGGGTAGCACACCTGAAGATATCTATTCATTTCACATACGACACTAATTCATTAAGAGCTACCCAGTTCGTTAGAACTCAGATGATCATTGGAAAATTTAATGAAGTTGAAGTATCGCATACACCGCTTATCTACTCAATAGTGAACAAAAGGCTCTGAAAGCTAATGAATATAATCGAGGTCAATGTTCAAAGTGCGTTTATAGACACAGATGAGACTTATATTATTGGAAAACTAGAAATAAAAAAAACAAAAAACTTCTTGCGTAATGTTTTATCAAGACACAGACTTATCAACAAAGTTAGTTTTGACTTCTTCGAGGTCGCCAACAGGTTCTAAAAAAACCCTGTAATCATCTTCTCCCTCATCACCTTTCATGGTAAACTTCTGAGTTCCCGGCAGTGGTGAACTTTTCTTCATTTTGAGGCCAAAGATGTTCATTCTCATGTGGACACCTTTGAAGAAGAGAACCCGCTTCTGGTCCATCCACTCTGACCACCCACTGCTCGACTGTCCCCTGACCCACGACGTCTGTGGACCAACGTTTGCTGCGCCAGCCACGCCAACCTTGAACCCGACCGTCGCGTTATTGCTTTCGCCATTCCATGCGCTTATGTGTATATCAGTCGATGAATATGTCGACGTCACTGCATAAAGACCATGACTTTTGATATCTGGGTACTTTTTAAACAGTGTCTTTGCGTTCTGCTGCAGCCAGGCGACAAATGGTTGGCGGAGATCGAAACCCTCAGACACCACATCCTTTTCGCAAACAAGGACGGCGCCAAAGGCGTTGGATGTGCTATACTTGACGGCACCGCTCACATCAACGGGCAGTCCCATGGCGGCGGCACCAACACCAGCATCGAGATCGAGGCTATTCTTGGTCGTCTTTTCTGCCAAAAGAGGTCCGAGACGGCAGACGTCTGGGTCACTCGGCCGTAGCTCGCCCAAGGGCGGATAACCCTCCCTTTGGAGAGCTTCGGCATCGAGCAGATCCAGGATGGGATACCAGTGGTGGTATTCATCGAGGTAGCCTACGGTGCCGGGCTGGAGACGTGAAAATAGCGCGGGCTCGTAGAGTGCGTAGCCATAAGGGTGATGCCGCATTGACTCTTGGTAGCGACTCGCAAGACCTCCTTGACCTGCCATATTTGCCGAGGTCTGTGGTGTGGGTTCAGACGATAAAGTGATTTGTTGTCAACTTAAGACTTTGGCAGGTGAAGCTAGGCTCTGGATCAAGAAACTAGTAACATTGGATTACATCTGGTACTACAGCCTTGCAATATACGTTAAAGTAAAGACAAGGAAAGAGGGGAAGATGGCTAAGGTTTACACTGTGGTGTCAACATTCCAAATGCTCCTCCGCCTTCAACGCTAAAATTGGATAACTCATAAGCACCAAACTCAAATAAGGATGTTCCCGGCCTTACCCTGCGTAGATCTAAGATCGACAAGCTAGAGTGAGTGGCGGTGAACATTATAATCTAGACTCTAGAATTAGTAGCATATAACAAAAGGTTAACAGCCAGCTCATGCAATATCTACCAATCTAATGCTTGACTAAGGTTATGGTTTGATATGTCAAACTGATAAATGAAACTTGCCACAGCAATATATTATATCAATCTATTACTCATGTATGCTTATCTCAGTGCACAGGTAGTCTATTGTAAGGCGTCAAAAGACCACTAAAGTGGCTTGGATTGGGGTCTAGATGCCAAATCTTAGATACGATCCCAGCTCAAAATTCGTTCTCATCTAATTGGCATGTGAGAATGATTGACAGTGTATGTCAAAGCCTAATCTGCTGAGAGTGGCTTTGGACCGGTCCAGAAGACCCTGTCCATTCCGTTGTACCTCAACAGTCTCAGAACTGTAGCCACCTGGCCTCTTGGTGACTGGCTTACCGGCCAGCTTGGACCCAATCGTAGATAACCCATAGGTCAAGGCGAACTTCTTGAATCCATGTGGTACTCGATATGGTTATAGCGTTTGTTCGTTCGGGAAGCAGAACTTGCAAACCTGCTAGATAGTGTCAGTAATTACACGAGTTAAATACGGAGACTGACACCGTGCGTTGCTAGGCTTTGGGCAGAATCTTGGTATTTCCACTATAAGTCCTCAGCCTTTTATCCTCCCATATATAAGTCGTAGGGATCCGGGTTTGGATTCTCCCTCTTGCTAGAACGGTATCTGAGGTTATTTCACTGTTCTTCCACTTTCAGATTTACTTAGGACCAACGTAGGCTCTCCCCATACTCCCATCTTGTCTATTGCTAACCTAATTGAAAAAACAGGTTCACTACGCAATAACCCTAGGCAGGGTGTTCTCAACATTAGAGCCCAGCATAACCGACGGCGTGAATAGCACTTTATATCGAAGACGGAGAGCACTAACACTGTTGGACCTTGTACTCATTGATTTGGCAGCTTTTGGAAACATAAAACTAACACTAGACGAGTACTCCACGGATATCAGTAATAAGTCAACGCACGTACGTAGCACCGTCTTGTAATCCACAGTTAGAACAGAACCCTTAGGTTACGTAGCCGGTGAGACTCCTAATACGATAGAGGATCGTTTTTTAGGCTTTCAGTGCGCCTCTTGCTTTTGGCCAGAACGCATGGCACGAACGGCCTTGGGCTGAGATTACAGATAACTATCTCGGAGCTTATCTTCTGGTGCGCGAAAATGCCTTCTTTACTCCGATCCCTCGATGCAGACGGTCTTTGTCTGCGAGAAAAGGCAAGCTTGAGGTTTTAATCCCTCACCCTCGTTAACGTCAGCCCAGAATTTGAACAAGACTGGAACGATAGTAAGAACATCACGAACACTTATGTATAGATTATTGCGGTCATGGTATTGCACCTTGCGCTGAAAGTCGGCAAATTCTTATGTGTCGTGTAGAGTATCTCAGCGCACATCTTCGGAACTAAAGGCCTCGGCTGCCAGCCGAATGCTCTGCTTGGGATGAATAGTATTCTGGATATCCCGTCCAAATCGACTCGTGTGGGAATGTTTCTCGGCTTTGCTATACTCTTCTCAGTACCATCACTGAGCAGCGGCCGAGAAGTCCCATTGCTTTAGTGATTTGACCTGCATCTTCAGCTAGTTCTCCTACAACCCGTTAGATCATACGGGTTTGCGGAGCGGTTCTTCCATCCATTCAGTCTCTGAGAACCATGAGATTCACAGCAGTCAGTTGTCAAATCAGTCTCGGCGAGACTTTCATCATCGTAACAGCCATACATGGATGAAGGATCCCGGCACCAACATCAAGAAGGAGCTCGAGAATCTCACTGCAAGCACCAAAAATCATCCCAGGTTTCACCCCACGGGTATGACCGCGCTTCTAACACATCAGCCCTAGTGGCAGCACCTCTGTCACGAAACCCCTATGAAAACTCGGGGAGTGCCTACGATACTGTTCCATGTTTTCCCATCTCTAACTCCAGATCAGTGACGCTAAGAGCAAACTCCGTAAGGCTCGGTTGTTGGAGCACGTCAGTTCAGGACAGTTTTATAGAACAATTAGAACTTACGGTGTTGATGTACGTTGGTGAAACGTCTGGTGAAAAATGCCGCCAGGCCATTCTTATAGCACCTTCTTTGTAATAGTACTGTCTATTTCACCTTCTGAACTCGGTAGAGATAGTCTTGTAGTCTATGAATTCTAGGCGCTTAAGCTCTTGTTGGTTATTTGTGAACTCGAATCTTGTCTCGTATGGTGGCCAGTCGATTGAATTGACGGCAAAACACGTGTCATATCCATCAACCAAGCTCAGGGGGGTGTGATGATTCAAAAAGCTCTCTGAGAGAGTGCAGCCGCAGACTGCTCCCACTCGTGACAGTGACAGAACTTGTAAGATGCGCGAAATGCCAACGTGTTTATTCCAGCCAACATTAGTCATTAGAAAGGAAGAAACATAATCGTACCTTGAAAGAAAGAATATATTAGTAAGGGAAAGGAGATGGCTTCAGACGGGGAGATGAAGGAACGGGTTGTTGTGGAAGAGGATCGTGTGTTAGGGATTAGTAGAGGAGATTGTGAGCTTCTCGTCAACGGTGCATTATTTATGGGAGATTGAGTCTGACGAGTAATCCCATTCATTCTCTACTCCTCAACCTAATTCAGACTCGGAGTGAACCTCATGCCCTCGAGCTCACGACAGCCGGAAACATCAGAGAAGTAGGTTTGGGTATCCGCCTCACATTCCTTGCGGGCTTCTGGGGTCCGTGGTGGAGTGGCGGGGGAGGCACTAGCCAGGGACTTGGCGGCGTGGTAGAGTACGATGGTCCTGTGGCTTTTCTTCATTGCGCATCGACGTCTTGAAATGGTTTGCCTTCTTGTTTTCGTGCAACGAATGATAGGCTGTGGGTTGCGCCGCTGAGGTCTCAATACAGAGTACGTGGAACCTACGAGCAGATTGTTAGTAACTAGGCGCTCCGAAAACAAATCTGGAAGACACTCACTAATTTGTAGAGGACCGATACATTCCTGAGATACAAGAACGGTCGGATATGCTTAGCCATGACGGACGTATGTTCCGTCACTCTGTTAAGGTCAACAGCCACATGGCGACTATCGCGCCAAGTCCTTGTGGTTGGGTTTACCATAATCAACCTGCGTGTCTTTATTGCTTTTGACAATCATGTGCGTAGCGATAGGATGCTGAAAGTCAAAGGACATAACCAAGGCCGCAAAACGTAGCAATGAGTGGGTGAGTGACAGTGGTGATGGGCAACGCCGATGGACTGGCAGGTAAAGGTTTGACCAGTCCTAGAGCATGTGTTGTTCTGGCACGGCTTCTGATCTAACGCTAAAGAACTATCTTTAATGAAAGTACTGGGGCAGCGACAGTAGCAATTATATATCAACAGATTGCAATAAAGTTTTCTAAACTTCTTAATTATATAATATAATAATATGGTGCATGGCGTAGTAAGTATATGGAAAGTTATTTAAAGTATTCTTATATTGGTATAAAAGAAAAGGGATATTATAAAATAAATTATACTAGAAAGAAGCTTCTTTACTAAAGTTTATATACTTACTAACTAGGGCAATATAGGTTTATAATAAATAATATATTTAATAAGTAAGCACTATAAATAAGTAAGTACTATACTTTTCCCTTTTATATTTAACTTTTTATATAATTAATTAGTTTTTAATAACTAGTAATACTAAAACCTTTAATTAAAGCTAGAACTGTTTTTACCCTTTAGGCCCTTTAAAATAACCTAAAATTAAATACTTAATAC